>JAFIRS010002676.1:0-192963 GCA_018342105.1 Gonioctena quinquepunctata | reverse complement strand
CAGATCGGTGAACGCAACGCAAGTAACCCGATACCTGCAAGATCAAGCATACAAGCTTGAGGACTGGTTCAACCTATGGAAGATCGAGATCAACGCAGAAAAGAGCCAAGCAGTACTTTTCACCAGAAGGCGAACAACACCGTCAGGACATGTCATCATGAATAACCAACGAATCCCATGGGCAAACGAGGCCAAATACCTTGGAGTTACCTTGGACAAAAGATTGACATTCAGGCAACACGTAGACCGGAGGCTCGAACTAGCGAAAGCAGCCCGAAAGAACCTCTACCTCCTCATAGGACGCAGTAGCAACATGGACCTCCAGTTGAAACTGCTCCTCATCAGGACCATCCTCCTCCCCATCATCATGTATGCATCCGCCGCATGGGGTCAATGCGCACAAACATACAGGACCAAGATCCAGCTATTCTCAAACGTAAGATTTCAATTTCGCAAACGTGCCATTTGCGAGGTGAGGACCGCTCCAAGGAGGAGCGGGGGAGGATGGAAATGGATAGTTTATCTCTTTCACACATAACATGAAGGGGATTTACTATCCATGGGCGCTCAACCTTGAGGGGGGCATGGTGTGGCTCCATGAGGATGATTATGATAAAAGAATATAATTGTGTGAAACCATTTCCCATCGAGTCAATGACATCCCTGATCTTTCATTTAACATCTGTTTCAGCGATGAATCTCCATTTTTTCTGAATGACAATGTTAGTAGACAACATTTTCGCTATCGATTTGACGAAAACCCGCACATTTTTTTAAAAGGTTATACACAACACCCTCAAAAAGTTAAGGTTTGAGCTGGTATCCTTGGAAATGCCATTATTGGTACTTTATATTTTGAAAAAAACTAGACTTTTGCAGGAACATCTGTTACTTTCCAGCAGGACTGTGAATAATAATATTTTGTAAAACCATGTCTTATCGAGTCACTGCCATCCCTAATATTTTGTTAAACATCTGTTTCAGCGATGAATCTTAATTTTTTCTGAATGACAATGTTAGTTGACAAAATTTTTGCTATTGGAGTGACGAAAACCCGCATATTTTTGGAGAAGGTTATACACAACACCCACAAAAAATGTATGTTTGGGCTGGTATTGTTGGAAATGCCATTATTGGTCCTTTATTTCTTGGAGAAAACTTGACCCTTGCAGGAGGATCTGTTACTTTTCAGCAGGACGCTGCTCTACCTCATTATTTCATTCCCGTCCGATAGTGGTCGAACGAGAGATTCCCGGATAGATGGATTGGCGGGAGGAGATCAGTTGAATGGCCTTCGACATCTTAAATCCGTTGATTATAAAACACAAACTGCTGTTATTTTATGAACTTGAAAGACGAATTACAGCAGCATGCGGGTCAATTCTTGGTGAAATTTTCCGAAATGTTAGAGAGGCGTTCGAAAACAGAATTTATTACTGTTTAGAGAAAAATGGACAACAGTTTATGAGAAAGGCGTAAGTAGATCCCATGTTTGATTTTTTTTTATAGCAAATTTGAGGTTTTTCTTTAAGGCAAATAACCAACAAATACACGTGTAAAGTAGCTTCATTCTGGCATTCAAGTGTTGGATCGGTGCCACCTACTCTTCTAACCATTTCTATTAACAGGAGAGTCAATACAATGATGCGTCTCAGTGCAGGCAAGTTCAAATTACTTCGGTACGTTTAGAACGCTATTTTTCGAAACCTGATCATTGAAAAATAATAAGTCAGGGTATCATTGGAAGGAGAATTGAACGCCTTTTGAAATAATGTGCCACTTGACCCCCGTTCCCATTGATGTTTCTAAGGGTAACATCTACCCCTCCTTAGGGGTTGAATCACGAGGGCTACAAATATTCATTGAAAGTGTCCACCTTGAAAATAAAACTGACCTGTTTTTTCGATTCCTCATATTATTTACTGGAAGGAAGATATTGAGGGTGGGAAGTTTTCAAATTGACACCCTGAATCATATAACAAGATGTTGAATGTGACTGTAATCCATAACCTCATAATTACTAACGCAAATATTATAACCGATAATCGGATGTGACACACAAATTGTGGGGAACATTGCAGAGCAAAAAAAAATAAAAATAAAAAAAAAGTTAGAAAGGCAAAAACAAAATAATCGAGATAGAAGGAAAAATAAGAAAGAAAAAAAATCACAACTGCATAAACACGCCAATGTCTGAGTTCCATTCAAAAGGTGAAATAGTCTGGCTAATTGGTATACCCCGAAGCCAAAATTCAGTCACACATACACACACATAGCGTAAGCTATGGAAATTACAACTATTTAATGTTTGTTAAGTGACATTTCTTTAATAGACTAATCAGAATGGTTAACAATGAGAAAAAAAAATTATTACCTGTTATATACCAAACAACAGAAATAAACGTGTAGCAAAAAATGCATATAGTGTGTTGTATCCAAATCGTCCAACGCCGTCAGGAAATACATTCGAAAATATCTAACAAACGGTGAATCATACCTTCAGGTTCAGAAGAAAGAAACGTGTACTTCAAGAAAACCAGAAAAAACAGCTAGATATACTGCTCCATTCCGGAGGTAAGCCTATCCATATTAATTCACGAATAGACTTTTTTTTAGCATGTAGTTTTGAAAATGTAGCCAATTAATTGGGTGAAAGTTCTTCCAAAATCCAAGGAATTTTGAAAAAAAACAACAAACCATATAAAATTCGATCCGTACCAGTTTCAACAGAGACTTATAAGAGAAAAATGCTGAAATTTTGCCAAGAGATGATTTGAAATTTGAATGAAAATCCCGATTATTTAACTGAAATATTATGGACCGATGAGTCATCCTTTTCTACGGCAGGAGTTTTCAATAGGAGAAATCGAAGGTCGTGGAAAAAAAGGACACCAGAAAAATATTGGTAAACCAACTGAGGAGAACAGGAAAAAAAACTCAAAGCATTTGGTGCGGAATTTTTTGAAATAAAGTTATTGGCCTTATATTTTATGATTATACAGGGTGGCCCATTAGTGTTAGGAAGTACAGTATCTCGCCTATAATGAGGAGTATGATAAAAAGTTTCAGATAAAAGTTGAATGGTTTTTTTTTTGCTTATTTTAAAAATATTCTGGAATATACAGAGTGTTCCTGCGAAGCGAGGCAATACAAATCATAATTTTTTTAAATAGACCTCCCTGTAAATTTCCTTTTTTCGAAAATTTTGCGGCGTTGTAAAGTTATTGCTGAAAGTAAGAAAATCACTGGTTCTCAACATATTCGGCCAAATTCAGTTATCATTCGAAGAGTTTTTCTCCCATAGTCTTTCTCAGTCTTATGTAGCAACATGGACTAAAAAGTTAAAAATAAAATTTTTTTTCTGAAAAACCAAAACGAAAACACTCATATTATGGCAATAAGGACTGAAAAATAATTTGAATAAAATCATTGACCAAAAAATTTTTTTTCATGTAAAAAAAGCGTGGGGTGCTCTTTACTCACTTTTCATAATGATTTCAAGATAACTGATATCAAGCACCTCACGCTTTTTTTTTACATTAAATTATATTTTTTGATCAATGATTTTATTCTTATTAATTTCACCTTTTTAGTTCTTATCACCATATATGCGTGTTTTTCCAGTTTTTTCAAAATATAATTTCATTCCATCCATTGTTTGCCATCAGCCTCCGTTTCGCTTTTATGACTATCCTAGAAATATTCGAGAATATTCTGATGAAATTGCCGTACATTGACAAATACACAATTTTTCAAGTTTCATCATATTCACTTGCAATATTGTCCGATATATTCAATGAATGACGGATTCATAGACAAATGATCCCAATTATTTTCTTCAGTTCATTAAAAAAAAAAAGTCGACAAAATACCGATTTTCCATAATATTGCACAGGAATTATCTCGGTATATGCGTTTCAGCAGGGAATACAGAAAATATTGTTTCACGTAACCTCTTATGCAGCGTTTTTCATTTATCCTATCCAAATATGAATCTATTCGAGTGAATCTCATTTTCATCTGAAATTCGTTACACGAGAGCGCATCAATTCAGAGGCTACGGAATCGTTTGAAAAGAACCTTAAAGGTCATTTTTCTGAAAAGCATCAGGAAAATAAGAAGGATATGGTTTATCTGTCAGCTAGAAGAATTCGCAGGAAAACGCGAAAGCAATTCCGAGATTATTATATTTTTTGAGGAGTTCAATTTAAAATGCTATTTCCATAATGTCCAGATGGATATTATTCGGATGGGAAAAAATACAATAGTGCAATGTGTTTGTTTCAGGAATTGAAATAGATGATGCTGGAGGGAAAGGAGAATATGAACTGGGTTTTCAACCGACGAAATCAAAAAGCAGGAGGTTCTCTAATCAATGCGTATATTTTTTATTTTTTATAGAGTAATTCGATTTCGATTATTCTTTTTTCATTGGATATCGTGTACTTTGAAGTTGGTACCATTTGGATTTGAGGAAGAAATCATCCCCTAAGGGTAGCAAAATGGAGGATATTGATCGTTAACCCTCTGAATTTTGGTTCGTTAACCGATTCTATCAGGCATAACTTTGTACTGGGTTGTCCGATTTGGACGATTCTTTCTTTATCAGATAGAATATACTCATAGTTGATTAAATTGGGATTTGAGATGAAGAATAGGGGATGATTGATTCTACTCTTGTGAAAATTGGCAAACATATGTAGTTGACATTGACAGATTGCCATTGTCATTATTTTTGTTCTCCTACATCCGTCACAATAATAACATTCTATGAAAGGATGGAATTATATATAAAGTGATGAAATGAACTCACCAGAACCATCAAAAATAATTTATATTAGTTAGGTAGATAAGTAAGTATTCTAGGAGTAATCGAAAATTGAATTAGTTGATATCAGCCACAAAAAATTTGAAAATAAAAACTTTTCAATTTAAAATTAAACAGACGAAAAACTGAATTTAAATGCAAAAAATTAATTCATTTAGTCTTAATATTTGAGCTGCCAACCAATTTTAGTAACTAATTTTGAATCGGCGCCAAACAAACAATCAACGGAGATCATTAAATTATTTCGAAAAAATTATGAAAATGTCACCGCGCATTTCGATGTCATCATTTCATGCTTTAGCTGACTTATTTGCTTGTATGTTTGGGGGCGACTCAAAATTAGTTACATAAGTTTTAGGAGCTTAGTTATTATGACTTAGAAGGTTCATTTTCTGTTTTGCTTTTCAGTTCCGTTTTTTGTCGGTACAATTTTTTTGATGAAAAGTTCTTTAAAGGTTTGTATTCGAATATATTTCAATGAATTGAAGTTATGAGCAATGTGCTGTAATTCAGAAAATCGCCTATGTGTTCGTGTAACATGTCCGTTTGACAAAATAATATAATTTTCAAGAACAATCCATTTCAATTGAACATTGGAGTTATGTAAAAAAAAATTGCTAGAATATTTTGCAATTATTCCAATTCCTGATGAACAACCGCAAAACAATATAAATGTATTTTCCATTCATCACTAGTTTGGGATGAAGTATGAAATTATATTTCATATCAAATTTGCAATTGTTGTCGGTGGAATTATTGATTGTCTTCCATATTGTATTATCACTGAAATTCCAATAGAGTTTTCCATAGGTTCTATACTATACAGTGTGTATAGTTTCCAACGGTTCGACGTGGAACAAAAACCATTTTAAATTCCATCACCGACACTACTATAGTGCTCGATAGATGGCACGGAGGGGCACATCTTGAGAATTTCAAATAGCATGTCAAGTGGCACATCGTTGAAAAAATAACTCAATTCTCTTTTCAACCATCCAGTTTGTTTAGAACTTCTTCAATGATTCATTTTACAAAATACATTTGAATTGTCGAGTACAAAAAATTTTCAAGTGCATATTGTAAAACAAAAAATTGACGAAAAAATGTAACGATTGAGAAGATAATTGTGCCCCTTGCCCCCTCCTACGCTTTTCGGAATTTTCAATTCGATGTGCCCCCAGCCCCCTCTGACGAGTAAATGTAATGTATCTTCTCTGAAAATTCTATTCAATATATTTCATGTCCGATTGTTCCACATCAAACGGTACCAAAAGTTATCGAGGTGAGGGTTCCGTTCCGCACTTTCAAAGGCATATTTTGAAAAACTTTTAAAACTATATTCGAAAAAAATAGGATGGCTGAAAAAATAATTGAATTATCTTTTCAACGATGTGCCACTTGGCTCCAATGCTATTTGAAATTTTCGAGTGGATGTGCCTGCCCCTCCCCCGCGCAATATGCAATGTCTTTGATTTCGAAAAGTAGTGTCGGTGATATTATTCAAAACGGTTTTTGTCCCATTGATCGATGTCGAACCATTCAGAAGTAACTGCAGGGGGGAGTATAAAAGAGCCGCACTGTATATTTGGAAATTCGAATATCTGGGAAAATATATCTCAATCTTGGACAATATGGAAGGAAAAGGTCACCCAACAAATAATGAAGCAGTGTGCTACATGGGCCAAGAAGAAAAAACCAGAGACAGTAACCGCTTGGACAAACTACCAAGCACTTGAGGGAGGGTCCCAACCAGCATCATAGTGACGGTGGTTATTTCGTAATCACCACTCGATCTACCACTATGCAGTAAAAATAACTGAAATATTATATTTTCGTGGTTTTAGTCACGTAATTCCCACGTAATTCTATAATTGTCAATTGATGTGACTGAAACATTATGGCCACTAAACAGAACCACCTAAAGGTTTTCAAACTTGAAAGTGAAAAATAAAAATTACAAAAAAAGATGAAGACAAGCTTTAATTTTACAAATGCACTTTGAAGGAAAAAATAATATTCCATTGTTTGTTCTAGTTTATTCTGTGAGTAACAGTATCAAAATCTTGTCGCGGCAAACTTTTGGATCTGTTACCCACAGAATAACCTACATCAAACAATGAAATAAATTATGTTCTCCTCTTCAGTGCATTTGTATAATAAAAGCTTGTCTTTGATTTTTATAATTTTTATTTTGAATTTTAAATTGTGTTGTTATCTTATCTTATTACTTTGAACGAGCAATTCTTGTATACATATAAATATATATATTTCGGCTATCTTGGAAACGGCTCTAACGATTTGAATGAAATTTCGTATTTCGATAGGGATTTGCTTTTGAAGTTTGTGTGAATAGTTATCTTTCCTGAAAAAATCGCGATTCTTCACAAAAAAACATTTTTGATGGTAGGTTAGGTAGGAATAGGCGAATCCACCATATTCATAATCTGGAATACCGGTAGGTTAGGTTATAAAAAAATATTTTTTTGTGTAATATCGCGTTGTTTTAGAGAACACACCTATATGAGATGGCATTATAAGATCATCTAAATATTTCAAGTATCTTCAGAAAAACCCCCATTTTACAAAAAAAAAAACGCTAAGCAAAGCTCGGTCGCCCAGGTACTCAATAACTAATAAAAGCTTGTTATTGATTTTTTTTCGTTTATTTATTATCAATACGAAGTGAAAAATTGCGTCCGTGAAAAATACATGAATGGGAAAATTGTGGCATATCAGACAAATTATTGAATCAAAGAAAAAAACCATCCTCAGGCGGGAGTCGAGCCTACGACCTTCTCATCTCTAGTCAGACGCTCTACCAACTGAGCTATTTGAGTATATAGAAACCACCGCTTATTTTTGAATCATTTTTCCCATAATTTAATGTTAGTGTCAGAATGATAGAAGAGATCGCGAGTACTTATCGATGCCCATCAAGACCAGTTAACCTTTCACCCTTACATCACCATCGACGTGACGGTTTCAATCGAAGTTCAGGAAGAGGATCTCCAACCACTGATAATATTTTTCCAAATATATAATACGAAGTGGAAAATTGCGTCTGTGAAAAATACATGAGAAGGAACATTGTGGCATATCAGACAAATCATTAAATTGAAGAAAAAAAACATCCTCAAGCGGGAGTCGAACCCACGACCTTCTCATCTCTAGTCGGACGCTCTACCAACTGAGCTATTTGAGGACATAGAAACCGCCGCATATTTATTGAATCTCTTACCACTGATGAGATTCAGCCAAATATATAATACGAGATGGTAAATCACGACTGTGAAAAATACATGAAAGGGAAAATTGTGGCATATCATACAAATTATTGAATTATAGAAAAGAAACCATCCTCAAGCGGAAGTTGAAACCACGACTCTCTAGTCAGACGCTCTACTTACTGAGTATTTGAGGACATATGAATCCGCATTTAATTTTGCTTCTTACTTGTATGTTTGTTTGTATCCGACTCCTTTGCGCGCGATTTTGACCCACTTCCAGATGTCCGAATGATTTGAAATTTGGCAGGTATACATAATTCCGGTGACAATGCATTAAAAAAAATTTGTGTGAGAAAAAAACAGAATGACGGCTTCAATATGGCGTAGAAGTTTTGTGATTATGGTTCGATTCGCATCAAATTTGGTGTCTGAGGATTTTTGTTGACGGAAAATATGATTCTCTCGACAAAATTGGAAAATTTGGGATGGCGGCTCCAAAATGGCGGACGAGTTTCGTGATTATGGCCGATTCGCTTCAAAATTGGTATCTGAGGGTATTTCGTGATCGGAAATTATGATTATATTGTCAAAATGGAAAAATTCAGAATGGCTACTCCAAAATGGCGGACGAGTTTTCTCATTATGATCCGTTTCGCTTCAAATTGAGTACCTGAGGGTTTTCGTTGTCGGAAATTATGATTCTTTCGTCAAAATTGGAAAATTCGGGAATAGCGGCTCCAAAATGGCGGACGAGTTTTTGATTATGCTCCGATTTGCTTCAAAATTGGTATCTGAGGGTTTTCGTGGTCGGAGATTATGATTCTTCTGTCAAAATGGAAAAACTCGGAATGTCGGTTCCAAAATGGCGTACGAGTTTCGTGATTATGATCCGATTCGCTTCAAAATTGGTATCTGAAGGTTTTCGTGATCGGGAATTATGATTATTTTGTCAAAATGGAGAAATTCGAAGAGGCGGCTCCAAAATGGCGGACGAGTTTTCTCATTATGATCCGTTTCGCTTCAAAATTGGTATCTGAGAGTTTTCGTGATCGGAGATTATGATTCTTCTATCAAAATTAAAAAATTCAAGATGGCGGCTCCAAAATGGCGGACGAGTTTTGTGATTATGGTCCGATTCGACTCAAAATTAGTATTTGAACGTTTTTGGGGTCGGAGATTTTCACACGTTACATGCAATATGGAATAAAATGTTGAAAATAAAATTATAGTTCAAAAAAATTAAAAACACACTCTTATATAGCAATAAGGACTGAAAAGTTGAAAATAATTATTATTTTAAAAAACTTAAAACACGCTTTCATAGAAAACCAAACTGAAAAACACGCTTATATAGCAATAAGGACTGAACAGTTGAAAATAAATAATAGTTCAAAAGAACTAAAAAACACGCTTTTATAGAAAACCAAACTGAAGAAATTGAAAATGAGAAAAACATTGATTTTATTTAAAAAAAAGCGTGGGGTGCATGATATCAATAATTATATAGTACATTACACACCTAGGGCAGTAAAGTAAGAAATGTCTCAGATTACAGGTAATTGATACCATGCACCCCACGCTTTTTTTAAAATAAAATACATTTTTATTTTTTTTCTATTTTTTTAGTTTGGTTTTCCATAAAAGCGTGTTTTTTAGTTTTTTAAACTATAATTTATTTTCCTATAATTTAATGTTACTGTTGAAATGATCAAGACCAGTTAACTTTTCACCCTAACATCACCATCGACGTGACGCTTTCAATCGAAGTTCAGGAAGATGATCTCTAACCACAGATAAGATCAAGTCACATATATAATACGAAGTGGAAAATTGCCTCTGTGAAAGATACATGAAAGGGAAAATTGTGGCATATCAGACAAATTATTAAATTGAAGGATAGAAACCATCCTCAAGCGAGAGTCGAACCCCGACCTCCTCATCTCTAGTCAGACGCTCTACAAACTGAGCTATTTCAGGACATAAGAACCGCTGGATATTTGTGAATCATTTTTCCCATAATTTAATGTTAGTGTTAGAATGATGAAAAAGATCGCGAGTACTTATCAAAGACCAGTTAACCCTTCACTCTAACATCACCATCGACGTAACGGTTCCAATCAGTTAATGGCCATTGATAAGTACTCGTGATCTTTTCCATGATCTAACACTAACATTAAATTGTGGGAAAAAATGATTCACAAATATGCGACGGTTCCTATGTCTCGAATAGCTCAGTTGGTAGAGCGTCTGACTAGAGATGAGAAGGTCGTGGGTTCGACTCCCGCTCGAGGATAGTTTTTTCTGTAATTTATTAATTTGTCTGATATGCCACAATTTTTCCTTTCATGTATTTTTCACAGACGGAATCTTATCAGTGGTTGGAAATCATCTTCCTGAACTTCGATTGAAACCGTCACGTCGATGGTATAGTTAGAGTGGAAGGTTAACTGGTCTTGATGGCCATTGATAAGTATCGCGATCTTTTCTATCATTCTAACACTAATATTGAATTATGGAAAAACATCATTCACAAATATGCGACAGTTCCTATGTCCTCAAATAGCTCAGTTGGTAGAGCGTCTGACTAGAGATGAGAAGGTCGCGGGTTCGACTCCTGCTGAAGGATGGTTCTTTCTCTAATTCAATAATTTGTTTGATATGCCACAATTTTCCCTTTCATGTATTTTTCACAGACGCAATTTTCCACTTCGTATTATATATTTGGTTTAATCTCATCATTGGGTGGAGATCATCTTCCTGAACTTCCGCTTGAAACCGTCACGTCGATGATGATGTCAAATTGAAAGGTAAACTGGTCTTGATGGCCATTGATAAGTACTCGCGATCGTTTCTATCATTCTAACACTAACATTGAATTATGGGAAAAAATTATTCACAAATAAGTGGCGGTTCCTATGTCCTCAAATAGCTCAGTTGGTAGAGCGTCTGACTGGGGATGAGAAGTTTGTGAGTTCGACTCCCGTTTGAGGATGGTTTTTTTATTTAATTAAATATATTGTCTGATATGCCACCATTTTCCCTTTCATTTATTTTCAATTTTTTACTATAAATGATGTTAAATAACTATTAAGTCATTTCTATCTGATTTATTCTTGAATTTTTAGGAAAAAATCATAATCTCCGACCCTGAAAACCCCTAGATACCAATTTTGAATAGAATCAGACCATAATCGCAAAAATTGTCCGCCATATTGAAGTTGCCATTTCGATTTTTTCCCTTACAAAAATCTCATAATGCATTGTCATCGGAATAATGTACACCTGCCAAATTTCAAATCAATCGGATGATTAGAAGTGGGTCAAATTCAAGTTGTAAGACACCGGGACAGGTGAAACTGAATAGAAGCTTGTAATAACCGTTGCGAAAACCATTCTGTTCCACTTGAATATCATTAATTACTTTCAATAGAGTGAGATAGTTTTGGTGACGTTTTTGTATCTTCCATCAAACCATCAATGTGGCACTTGATTGTGATATGTGGTGATGGTTGCCAAGTTCTTGCCATCTCCATAAGTGATTGCTACAGTTCGTATTCAATAAAATTAACTACTAAGATACAATTACCTTCAAAAATCAAGTGACCTTGCTTTGGTCCGCGCGATGACGAACTCTAACCTTACTTTTGTCAAATTATTTTAGTGTGGCTTACAGAAAGTTCGTTTTACCTGTAACGTGAAACGTGAATAATATTTATTCAAAATGAAATGTGTCATGCATTTTCATGCGTTCATTTTTATTTTGTATGAAGAGGTTGATTTGAATAGATCAGATTTCTGTTCAATATTCATACCTAAATTATTAAATCAGTTTGCATAAATGGCATCAATTTCATAACTTGTCAATTGTTACTTGATAATTGTTATTCGAGAAATAGGGAAAATATACTTTATTGTCAAAGAAAAAAATTATCTTATTAACAAAAAAAAGTTCAATATCAATTGCAGGCGACTTATTTGTCATCATTACACAAGAGCATAAAACATCCTCAAATGAATATACACATAAAATGCATGAATCCACCCCACTTGCTACAGTTCTCATTTCAACCATTGATGAACATGTACCCGCAGTTTTGTGGTTCTAACTTTGAAATGGCAGGTCATAATTGACTCGACATATTCGCCACTTCGTAGGGTAGTGGTAGAAGAGCTAATAATATAGGTCCACTGGCCACTTCAAGAGAACTTTAGAGTGGTATATTTTCAGTTTCTGCCACTTTGAAGTGGAAGTACCGTTAGTTTTGGAGTTATGAGATTTTGTATCTAAGGACTTCCTCTACAAATGAAGGAACACTGGTTTGAGTGTCTTTGAAATTCGATCCATAAAGGAGTGAAATGGGGGAAAATTTAAAGGGGTTCCGTTGGTTTTTGAGTAAGGATCATGAAAATTGGTATTTGAAGTGTGTCTCTGTGACAAACACAGAAATAAATGTTTCAGGGTTTTTGGAATTCAACCCCTAGATCGGTGAAATGGGGATTGGAAGTTTGTTTGGGTGTTTCTATAGTTTTCAAGTTAGGGTCATGAGAATTGGTATTTGAGGTCTTCATCACACATAAAGAAAAGGTGGTTAAAATGGAAGGGAAAGATGAAATTTGAACGGAGGGTTTCGTTGGTTTTCAAGTTGGGATCATGAAATTTTGTGTTTTGGCTCTCGGTTACCAATGAATGAATCGTGATGAACCACATTTCAAAATTTGTCCCTAAGGGGGTGAAAAGTGGTTAGTAAATTCGTGAAAGTCGTCACAAAGCATCACTTCTGCTGGGTAACGGGGAAACAGGATACGAAATAACGACAGAACGGGAAACGGGATAACGGGAAGCGGTTAGAGCCAATAATCTAACTCAAGTTAGATGAAACCACAAAGAGAAAACTTTCGAACTTTCATTTGGAGTGGAGGACAAATACATGAACCCACATATTATCGTTCTCGCAATGCACATACCTGCTACTCGTGCATCGTCGGTATCGTGGATCAATAAAACCGGCATCCCATCGATATTCGATTGAAAGGACACATCCGATTCGGAAAATATTGAACTTATCATAACGGTGATATACCAGTTAAATATTTCGAATTTATGTATGAAATATTGACTACTCTCCAGACGATACACTCATTTATGACTTTCCCATCGCAATGAAAATTAAAAATAGAAATATTCAGGCTACTAATATAAAAGTTCTGAAATGGAGTTTTGCACAGTATTTAATTTGATTGTTGTGAATTATATTGATGAGACACGTTTTTTCCTACCCTTACATAGTAGGAGAGATTCAAGTCAAATCTTATTCATTCCCCACCACTCCACTCCAATCACGAAAACAAAAACGGATTGTATGGTTTTTGGTAAAACAACCTTTTATCATTATTAAGATTCGAAACACGGAGGCTCTTCAACAGAGCAAGTGTAACGATACTAGTGGATCTAGACATACAACGAAGATATTAACTCTGATATATAGTATAAAATTGTTTTTCTGTCGCTTGATATATTTTTTCAATTACATTTCATATTGTCCTATATTTATATTCCTATCTCAGAATTTTTTTCTTTTTCAATTGACATCCCACTCGATACGATAGCAAAAAAAAACAGAGAGCCTCACTTTATTGATGTTACGTCCGTCATATTGGTTTTATTCGTATGAAATGTAACCTATGTTACCCTGACCATAATAACGAATTGATTGACACCTCATTCATCAAATATCAGATGAGAAATTTAGGCGCTACAGTGGAAACATTCGTAAATACAACCATACGTGAAAAAATATAGGGCGAACAAAAATTATTAATTCATTGAAAAACATCAATGGTAATTTAAAGCAATTATCTGTTTGTGTTTAATCTCAGAAAAACTTTTCGAATGGAAGTTGTGGAGCTCCAAGTTTTTTGTGCAATGTTTTCGTGAAATTATATTCGAAATGAAACATAATCTTTATCAAACACACATTCTCAGTGTGTCGATCCTCAAATTGGGATGGAACACATAAATTGTAGAACACTGGTGACTAAACTAAACAAAGAAGTAACAATATATTCAAAAGGTCAAGTCCCATGGTCACCTTTGAAACAAACAGAAATTGGCAATGGAATCATTCATCAATTTCTAACCTAGAATTATGTTTTGAAACCGTCAGAGATTTGAGAGTGAGGGAAAGTTGTATGAGAAATCTAGGTTGTTCGAAGATAATTGGACTATTTCAATGTTCCTGAATTCATTTCAAACATATGTGGAGCGGAATTAGGAATCTTTTTCAAATCCTCGTTTATAACTCCACAGGAAGTCATTAATGAGTAATTCGTTTTCAAAAGGAATGTATATTCTCAATTATATAGTTCTTTGATGGAGCTCATGCAAAATTTGTTAATCAATATCAGGACTAAGTTATGTTTGATAACTTCAGATAATCGCCAAAAAAAGGATGTTTTCCCTTTGTTTAGGTATCATTCGAAATTCAATCTACATTCGATAGTTTATTCAACAATCAATTAAAGATACAATTTCGATAATTCAGTTTGTAATCAAAGTTTAGAATATATTCATTTACAGATCATTTTGGAATTAATTCGAAGATAACTTCTCCTAGAAAGACCTTCGATTTGTTGATAATATTTGCTATTGAATATAAATAACTTCATTATGAGCATAGATTCACGATTGTTGGAATATACTGAAGCGTTCTGAACCTAGTTGAAAATGTTTTTTCCTAACCATCCTTGCAAATCTATTGAAAGCGTCGCCAAAGGGTGGAAGGGAGACAGAGAAGATTATTGTAAGTGGTCGAATAACTCTTTGGAATCGATATTGTTTTTTCTTTTTCCTTTGACTTATATCTCATACTGGGGGTGCTCATTACTTCATTTTATCGCATGAACCAATTGACTGGCTATATTATTCGCACGGGTTTTTGGAATTTTATAATTTTTGTTCTAGTGAATACATTCTAGGAAAATCAACTGGTATGGAAATTGTTACTAGAAATTATGTAGAAATCAGAGTTCATATTCTCTCCTAGTTTTTCTTTCATATATAATTGAAACAGTTGAATAAGAAGTTCTCATGATAAATCAAATACTTTGTTTTTTAAATCATGATATACCATCAGATTTCCACATAACCTTCATTCGGATTCACATGTTTTGCTAACAGAGTAGCTTCTCCAGGTGAATATACAATGAACCAAATAATAAAAATTATAATCCGAAAAAACTGAAAAACACAATTGTAAAGCAATAAGACTCAAAAGTTCAAAATCATAGAAATCAAATAATTGACCAAAAAATGTTATCTTATGTAAACAAAGCGTCAGTTATCTCAATATAATTATAGAAAGTGAGTAGAGCTTTCTTTACGAAAGAAAAAAATTTTGGTCATTGACTTTATTCTTATTATCTTGAACTTTTTAGCCCTTATTGCTTTATAAGCGTGTTTTTCAGTATATTCTAAACTATAATTTTATTTTGAACTTTTTAGTCCATATTGCTACAATAAACTAAAAAAGACTACGGAAGAAAAACTCTTCGATTGATTCGCCATATCTTTGAAATGTAAATTATGCTGTGAATAAAAAGCATGTTGAAAAAGACTACGAAACAAAAACTTTCCCGATTGATTCATTCACATGAGATGGAATTTATTAATAACTAAATTTTGGTATTCACCATATTTCACTGGTAGTCACTGGAGAGTTCCACTATTCACCTCCTGGCTCCATCATCATATCAACTTCAAGAAACCAAATTATAGTATGTCACCCAAACATATAAATGTCGAGTTTCATTTTGATACGAAAAGTAGAAGTAGGTTAAAATTGATTTTCAGGATTCGATTACATTGTTTGTTAGTTGGAAGTGAAGCTGATGGAAGCGTGTTAAAATGAAAAAAGAGTTATATACTACCTAAGATCATTATCGGTAATAACCTTAATCGAAATGAGTACCGACACTAATCTCACAAAATATATCCTCGACTATAATGATTAAAAAGGGTAATTTCAAGTTCTAGTTCGATCTATTTCAAAGAAAACAAATCAAAAGTGTTGAATTATTCAAATCCAGTTGGTCGTTAGGTGATATGTTTGAATTTTTCAACCTAGTCATTTCTGATGTTTTCAACTGATTCAATTTGATACCTTCATTTTGTACATGTAAAATTTCAATATAATCATTGAAAAAATGCTTCTATTCTAAATGGTAATTGGAATTTGTTTTCTTTCACATAACTATATTATGTTCATGGATCCCATCTTGAACTGTTGCCAATTATAAAAGTTCCGCAATGCATTCTAATGCTTAGGTTTTTTTCGGATTTTGAATTCTGTCTTTATTACTTTTTATGAATCTACACAACGTATTATTTGTTCTATACGCATTCTTCACATTTTGTTTATCAAGAAATGAACCTATCCTTTTCCTTAGTATGTCCACATTATGTAAGTTACTGTATAATTTCAAGTAGATTGTTTTTTGGTGTTGGCGCATATTTTTTTTGAGATAATAACCATCTTTAGGCCAACTTTATATCCGTTGTGGACTACAATGCGTTTTATGATGTTTAGTTTTTTTTGAAATTCCCTTCTGAAGGGGAAAATTCACTTATCTATGACTCATGCTATTTTGAGCTGCGACTATATGTTGGTATGTTGGTACGGATGGTTAGAGTTTACATGAATAGTAATATCCGTGTTAAAAATAATATTCTTTGATCAGTTTGGTTATTGTCAAGTCAAGGTATCAATTGGGTTTTCTGATTCTATTTCGATAGTGAATTTCATATTCTTGTGAATTTTGTTGTAATATTTGTCCATATCGATACCAAAACAAAAAAAATAAACTGATGTTTATGAGTCGAATTCCCAAGGGTATCCATAAACATTTTGGCAAGTAGGAACTCAAAGGGTTCTCCTTGATCAACCCTTTTGGAGAAGTATACATTTTTTCGAATTGGATCCAATCAAATACTATTTGCGAAATTGATTCCGACCATATTTTGGAGGAATACGGAATGATCAATGAAAACCAAGTATAATGTTCATTATTTTCGTATACAATTCAAAACAGCTATTTTTGAATATATCATTCTCAACAAAAAACATATGAAACGGAAAAGAATAGAAAAAATTACAGGATATACATAATATACATACAAACAATGCTCAATGATTCAAAATTCCGCTGGAATTGACGACAACCCTTCAAAAAAGTGATCACAGGTTAGTGTCAGTCATGCCTTCCAAAAATGGGAGTTTCTTATATGATGGATTTTCCTGTGATCTATTTTTATATTACGAAATGTTATATCAACACCCATCTCAATGAGGACGTTCCGTCAAAATATCCTCCTTCCACACCCGCGGTAATATATTCTCCCATAAAAACCGCTCAGTTGAAACTCAAGAGATCTTTTCTTGTTTGTTCTCCGCTTATTTTGGTAGGAATAGTCGCATTATGTAAATTAGCGCAATGTGAATGCCGCTTCGTAGTCGCTTTTTTAGCAAACTCCGTATTTTTAACGTACTACATCGTATTTACGTGGAATTCTATTTACTAGAAAGAGCTGATGGGTTGGTTTACTCTGTATTTCGTTCCATAGTACAACAAATCACCAACAATTTCGGCTGAAAATGTGTAAACGATAAAATGTTCAGACAGGAGAGAGTGACATCACCAGGACATGGTGAAACTGAGAGAACTTCTTTGAAGTATGACGGTTTCTTTTTCATTTCTGACTGGAAATGTTCTCGAATATATCCTTTTTAGAGCGTGATTTTTCAGTAGGCGGATTTAAGTTTATGAACTTATTTTTATTTCATACTTTTTAGAGCGTGATTTTTCAGTAATCGGGTCTCAGTTTTTGAACTTATTTTTATTTTATACTTTTTAGAGCGTGACTTTTCAGTAGTCGGGTTTGAACTCACTTTTTATTCGAATTAATTTGTGGTTATAATTTCGTAATGAAGTTTTTGCAGAGCCTCTTTAATTTTTTTTTGGATTTTTTTGGTTTTACATGAACCTGGTAATATACCCGTGGAGGTACCAGCTTATGTCATTATTATAACACACATTTGTTTTTTTTTATATAATTCAAGCATGTGTACCATAGTCCATATAATGAAATACGTATTTATTATATATGAATTTTGGGTAGGTTGGAGACAAAAAATATGTTTGGCTCACATCTGAGACGTGATTTAAGAAATTTTTCATTTATAGGGTGCATGCAAGCAAAGCCGCGAGCAACAGCTACCTATATATATATATATATATATATATATATCTATATATATATATATATATATATATATATATATATATATATATATATATATATATATATTATATATATATATATATATATATATATATATATATATATATATATATATATATTTATTTGGAATGTCTAATAGCCCGTTCATTTGATACCGAACACAACATCATTAAATATTATTTTTTTGTTCATGATCTCATGTCTCTATAGGGCGCCATAATCAGTTTGAGGTGACGACACATAGCCTATAAATACCGGACAATCAAGATGCTTCCAACCATACCTCATTTGTCAAATTATGATCAGTAGTTTAGAAGTTATGAGGGAAGAGATGAACATACATACATCCCCACATACATACCGGTCAAAATCCTAACCCTCCTTCGTACCGCCGTAGTCGAGTAATAAAGTGGTTTGTGAAGCATTTGGTGTGGTAAGAAAAAATGGGTTGAGAATAAGAATGCAAAACAATTTTTTTAGATATACTTATAATGTAAACCCAACCCCAACATAGCCCTCATTTGAATATCTTAATAACAATGCACCTTCTTACTTACCCTTTTTTTCCTTTTTAGCACGAAATGCTATACAAACCACTTTATACTTCTAAATCAATTTTATGAATTTGTCAGACTTTTCCATTCGATCTTTGTTGTTTTTAATAAATTTTCCCAAAGTATTATTTGTATCAACAATACAAATAATTCCATATATCCAAATCCAAAGAGAAAAAATGAAAAATAAATATTTCATGACAATACGCGAACACGTTTCATAAAAACCAACCTTGCACACTCTACCTGGATGAAGAATTCAAAAATTCACAATTCAATGTCTAAATGATTTAATTTTTTTGTAAATTGTGAGGTTCATATAATGTCACTGAGAAAATATTCGGCATGATGTATGAAGTCAGCATAGATAAATTTCGGTAGATATTTGAGTAACAATCTCTTGCTGCCGTATGGTCTGCAACGGCACAGAGCTGAACTCAGAAACGTATTTTTCTGCTTAATAGGCATGTTGTTGAGGTGATTCATGCTTCGAAATACTTTTTTAACGCTGACTTCCGAACGCATTAGTGAATATTGTTGAATAAATGGATTGTTGATTATAATCGATCAGATAGAGTGGAGAAATGAGTGGAAACACGTGGGTGAGGTAATTATTTGTCATTTGTTGTTTGTGATGAGAATAATTTTATTATATGTATTTTTCATGCTGTATAGAAAGATCCAAGTATTTATATCCATTATAATCACGTTACTTGCATAACTCGCTTGTGTTTCATGTAAGTTGAAAGACGTTTTCCATTTGACAAAATAATTCTCAATCGCAACTGGGATGTTCTTGCGTCACTTTCATCGTTGAGGTTATTTGCCAAATGAATTTGTGTTTAATTATTCTGTAAATGTAATTGAATTTGAGATATTGTTCGTTTATTATTTCTCTCTTTTTTTCAGATCTCCATAATTGGGATCATATATGTATGAAATATGTTGTTTATATATTTCAGGAATAGTAACATTCGCATGGACCAAGAGAGTTTAGATGTAGCAAGTACTTCTAGTCTGAGAGCCAGTGAACGGCAGACCACACATAATTTAGGAAAGCCTAAAATTCCCTCAGTGAGTCTGTTATACCTACCAACCATGAGGTGGGGGCTAGCTAAGCGTGGTCGCGGTGGCCCCAGCTACACTCAGGTGCGACAGGTGTGATATTTTAATGATCTAAAAAAGTATTTTAGGAAAGCTGCCGTTTATATATGTCAAAATATATTATTATAGCTATTAAAAAAAAACGGCAGACGATTATCACGGTTCTAAGTGTGGCAGACATTTTGAAAATTTCAAAAGAAATATTTTTTCAAAAATATTTTAGGAAACTTGAAATTCATGTATATTATTCTTCAAAGTTTCAAAAGCTTATACTTCTGAGAGGCAGACCTTCACGTCGGTTCCTTTGACCTGGCAGACCGTAAATCTTTCTCCTCCGCGAGTATATTTGGGTGTAATAGTTACGTTGTATATGGAATAAAAGGATGTTCGTTCTTTATTTCTATTATTTGATATACTACTGTCGTATTCTCTCTCACTCAAGGTTTTTTTCTGCCCTCTAACGGACATCACGGAAACTAGTTTAAGGTATATACCTGAAAACAGCTGTTGCTCTTAACAATAGCGCATCGGCATAACGGCTTGTTGTTATTGTCCCTAAAACAAGTATTTAAACAATACACTAAAAAAAACATCTATTGACAATTTTTCCAGCCAAATTGAAAAAACAAATGTTAAAATTGGCGGAAAAGACAAAAAAATTAAGATCCAACAGGACTTATTTGGTCGCATGTTGGGGATTTCAATGGATCATAAAATCGATATCCTACGAATTTTATCATACCATATCACTCCTGTTCCTCTTGCGTTATGCCATGTAGACGGAAACGATCTATAAGACCGACAAATCAGTTCTTGCCAAATGTCTAGAAGCTAAAATTGATCATAACCCACCAGGCTACTCGGATATTTACTTGATAGACGGTTTTTTTATACTTCATGCGATGGAAGATATTCCAAAAACATTTGGAAGCATTTCCAAGAGATTCTTGCAAATGATAACTAAATATCCTGCAAACAGAATCGATGTAATCTTCGATCAGTATTGGCATCCCTCGATAAAAGATCACGAGCGACAACTGCGAAAAGAGGCACCACTAATTAATTATTCAATCACCGGGCCTGATCAAGTGAGGCCAACAGATTTTTCAAAAGAACTGAAGAACACAAACTTCAAAGAAGCTTAAATTGATTTTTTTTCAACCCATTGGACAAATGATGAAATTGCTTCTTTCATTGGCAATAAATTGATTCACCTTAATTTCCGAATTTGTCGATCGTACAAAACAAATAATGGAAAAGATGAATCAACTATTATTGAAGATCTAGTTGCGACTTGCATGAAGAGGCTGATACTAAAATTATTACCATGCATGTAACATCGTTGACCAATCTCATGTTGTCATTAGAGCCAGTGATACTGATGCATTAATAATTATGCTCGCAATATGAAGAATTTAAAAAATGCTTCTTCCCATATTTCGATGCTTATTGGAACTGGTAATCATGAAAGATTCATTGACATCACCAAAATATATGAAAAACTGTGTGAATTATTAGTAAAAAGCTTGAGTGGATTCCATGCATTTACCGGATTGAACTTTAATCCAGCTTTTTTTAACAAAGGAAAGAAGAGACCTTTCGGCTCATTGAAAAAATGTGTGGAATTCCAACAAGCTTTTGCAGATCTTGGTGATCCGAATTTAACAGAGGAGCATTTACAAAGTTTGTTCGACATCACACAAAAGTTTACTTGCCAAATGTATGGTGCAAAAAAATCAGTGGACGTGGATGATGGGAGATTCCAGCTTTTCGTCAGTAGCTATGAAGCTACTGATGTTAATGAAAATTTCACAAAAAAAGTCAAAAGTTTCAATGCAAGTTCTATACCTCCTTGTGAAAGCGAGTTATTTCAACAGTTTCTGAGAGCTCATTATATTTCAAGCATTTGGAAAAATGCTTCTCAAAAATAACCAACAACGTTGACTCCACTTGAGTATGGTTGGGTAGAGGAAGAAAACTCCTACATGTTTGAATGGTTTGAGGGAGATCAACTGCCATGTCTAGTCAGCGACTTGACTGATGATTCTCAAGGTAATTATACAGTTATAAAATTGACTTTAATTAAGAGACTCGATTTGCTAACTTCAATTTTACTTTACAGAAACTGAAAAAGCAGATGATGAAATTCATTCTCATGATGAAAACGATGATTCAGAAGATGATTCTGAAGTATGAAGAGAAAATAGAGATAAAAGTACAATTTTTCCATGTTTTTATAATGTTTTCAATTAATTTCTTATTATTTTTTTAATTACTATTTTTTAATTCCAATTTTTAAATTCATATTTGTGTTCAAGATTTAAAGAATAAAAATAATTATGTCACTAATATTTTCATAATATCATTATTATCCTCTAAAATTTAATATTGGTTCGTAATGACCCATTTTTCCCATAATCCATTCAAAGATAGTAAGTACGTTCATTCATTTATATAACTCATATTATTTCTAAGATTGATAGTAGTTCATGAAATAGTTAGCTGATTCGATACCGTAATAAGTAGTTCTATATATTATTATACTCGCGGAGGAGAAAGATTTTACGGTCTGCCAGGTCAAAGGAACCGACGTAAAGGTCTGCCTCCAGAAGTATACGCTTTTGAAACTTAAAAAAAAATATACATGAAATTCAAGTTTCCTAAAATACTTTTGAAATTTTTTTTTTTTTGAAATTTTCAAAATGTCTGCCACCACTTCAGAACCGTGATAATCGTCTGCTTTTTTAAAAAAATAGCTATAATAGTATATTTTGACATATATAAACGGCAGCTTTCCCAAAATACTTTTTTAGATCATTAAATTATCACACCTGTCGCACCTGAGTGTAGCTGGGGCCACCGCGACCTCATGGTTGGTAGGTATAACAGACTCACTGAGGAAAATTTAGGCTTTCCTAAATTATGTGTGGTCTGCCGTTCACTGGCTCTTAGACTATTCGAGTTCGAGTGTGGAGAGGCTCACATAGTCTGGTCAACAAGTGCTTTTTGGACCATTATTTTTCCATGGAAACGAAAAATTATGAGTGACGCGTCACTCGATTCGTGATGGCATTTAGAAAAAAATGAATAAAACTCCCGTTTGCGAAAATTGCAAAATTTATAAACAATGTATTTAAAAAAATGGGTTTGGTTTTTCGCAAATATCTCAAAAACTATTGCAGATATCCCAAATCGGAAAAATGATCCAAAGAGAACAAGAAACTGTACCACCAATATTTATAATTTTAATTGAGCGGTTGAAATACGGTTGAAAACGGGTCGGTCGGTTCGCGCGTGCGACACCCGGGGGCACCTCACCCGGATCGGATGCATAAACAAAAAAAATATTTCAACCAATTAATTATGAATATTGAGGAATGAAAAAATTCGAGTACTTTCTGAATATATAAATAAACGATAATCCGTCGGCAAAAAAAAATTGCCGCAATTTTTCTATTAGTTATTTTATTAATTAACAATTCTCAATGAGTTGAACATTAACATAAAAACCCTGATAATTGTTGAAAATCCAATCATTTTTTCTTGGAGCTATTTTTCAAAGGTTCAGAATGCGATAACCTGTTGGAAAAGTGAAAGAAATGGGATTTTTCAATTTTTTTATAAATATTGTAAGACATTGAAAAATAAAAAACATTAATAAGGCATTGAATTTCTTCAAATATGCCAATTGTTTTGTTTTCTACACGCTTTATATTAGCTTCACTTGTATGTTTGTAACCGTATGTTTGTTTGTAACCGACTCCTTTGGGCGCGATTTTGACCCACTTTCAGACGTGCAAGTGATTTGAAATTTGGCAGGTGTACATAATTCCGGTGACAATGCATTGAGGAATTTTTGTTTGATAAAGAAACAAATTGGCGGCTCCAATATGGCGTAAGAGTTTTGTGATTATGGTCCGATTCGCTTCAAAATTAGTATCTGAGGGTTTTTGTGGTCAGAAATTATGATTCTTTTGTCAAAACTGAAAAATTCAAGATGGCGGATCCAAAATGGAAGACGAATTTTGTGATTATGGCCCGATTCTATTCAAAATTGGTTTGTGGGTGGTTTTGGGGTCCAATATTATGATTCTTTTGTAAAAATTGAAAAATTCCAGATAGCGGCTCCAAAATGACTGACGAGTTTTGTGATTATGGTCCGATTCTATTCAAAATTGGAGAATAATAGTTAAAAAATTAATAATAATAAAAATAATAGTTTGAAAAACTGAAAAACACGGTTCAATAGAAAACAAAACTAAAAAGTTAAAGATGAATGATAGTTTAAAAACTTAAGAACACGCTTCAAAAGAAACCTGAACTTGAAAGTAGAAAATAATTTTAAATGAGTTTGAAATAAGAATACAGTGATTAACAACAAATGTATTTCATCGTAAAAATAAAAAATAAATTTGTTGTTAATCACTTATTCCATTCTCATTTTAAATTATTTTCTACTTTTTAGTTTAGTTTTCTATTAAAGCGTGTTCTTTAGTTTTCAAACTATCATTTATTATTGTTGAAAGCTACATGAAAATGTTTTTTTTTGTACTCCCATTGTTTGAATAATTGTTATAAACAAATGCATTGTTTATAAGATAATATAATTTTTTTTTGAAACCTAATCATTGATAAAAATAATAATTTTTAGGGAAAAATTAAAAAAAAAAATATTGCCTAGAATCGCACTTGTCAAATAACATTTTTTTGAAAGGTAATATTAATTATTTTGTATTTGTTTATTCAATAAACGATAAGTTATAATGAGAGGAATTTTTGGGAATTGTTTTTCAGAATTCTGAATATTTCCGTCTTTTCAACTTAACCGTTCGCACCTGGTTTTTTAACTTTATAATTAATATAACATCCAAACCTATTTTATTCTCCAATAACCAATGAAAAAATTAAGCTTCCAATCGAAGCTCTCGCTCAATTATGTATTTGATTTCTCACTATTATTTATCAAATACTTCAAGATTTTTGTTATCTCAAAAACTATTAGGGATACGACAAGCTTACTTCAAGTTATTTCCATTTTTCGTTTATCAATAAACAAATTGAGTTTCTGGCTGAAGCTCTCACTCTATTATTTATGAATTATGAATTAAAGTATGTACAGAAAAAAAAACTCAGAGTTCATTAGCCTAATTGTTTTATCAACTGAAAGTAATTCAGACATGGTTTTGAATTTTATGAACTCCATTAATTTATAACTTTTTTACATCAAACAATATTTTTTTTCTTTTTCTGTGAATTTTTGGGTGATCTTTTGAAAAGTTTTCTTGGTGGTGGCTCATAATTTCCGGTTTCTCTTTCTTCTTCTTGGGATGCAACACTATCTTGTTTTCTCCGTCCTCCAGTAAAGTTTCGGCATATAGTTGCATGAACAATGTATAATTAGTAGTTTCATTTGGATTGGACTTGTCTTTATTAGCATTTTGTAAACCTATTCTAACTTCAACATCATTCGTGTCGTGATTGTCATGTAGACATCCAGACAAATCAGCATAAAATTAGTTTCTAATGATAATGAAGAATACTTAATTCTCAAATAATAAGCGTGCATGAGGTATTTTGTTTATTGATGAATGAATGGGATATATTGTTTTTTCCATTCCTGAGTAATTTGGAAAAAAACACAGGAAGACATATATATTATAAATAATATAAAGGGCAGGTCGAACAAAATTTTGCTCGATATACTTCTACTA
Source organism: Gonioctena quinquepunctata (assembly GCA_018342105.1). Classification (NCBI taxonomy): domain Eukaryota; kingdom Metazoa; phylum Arthropoda; class Insecta; order Coleoptera; family Chrysomelidae; genus Gonioctena; species Gonioctena quinquepunctata. The sequence goes on along the minus strand of JAFIRS010002676.1, from coordinate 167,242 downwards.
ATAATAGCGAATTATTCGATAAATAATAGAGTAAGAGTTTCAGCCGAAAGCTCAATTTGTTTATTGATTAAAAAAATTAACATAATGGTTATGGTATTAAATTTTAAAATATTTTTTTTTAGGAGTATTTTTATAAATAATTGAAAGAAATTGAATAAATAATTGAATTAGTGCTTCGAGTGGAAGCTAAATTCGTGCATTGGTCGATGAAGCCTGAAGAAGGTCTGGATGTTCTTGTCGTATCTCCAATAGCTCATAAGTTATATTGATTCCAAATTGAAAAACCAGATGCAAACGGTAAAGTTAAAAAGACACAAATATTAAAAATTCTAAAAAATAGAAAAAAAACCTCAAAAACGACACATGGTTGTTATTGTTTCATTTTGTACAATAAAAAAAATATAACGTCAAAATTGTTTTTCGTAATAACAAATTGTGTATTAAATAAACAAATAAAAAAGAAGGAAACTACGAGAGAACAATAGAAATACTGGATAAAAAGTGGTTCCTTCATATTAATTTTTTTAATCAATGATTAGGTTTCCAAAAAAGAAATTTGGATTATCTTATAAAAATTAAATATCATTATCATGAGCTTTCAACATTGGAAAAACAAAACAAAGGGTATACTTTGAAAAAAAAAACAATGTTTTATTTATGTTTATTTTTCTCAATGTTTTACATTGTTTATAAAAAAAAACACATTTTCTAAATTTTTTTCCGACGGATTATTATTTATTCATGTATTTAGAAAAAGCCTGTATTTTTTTATTCCTTAATATTTATATTTAATTGGTTAGAATACTTTTTTTTGTTTAATCATCTGATCGGGTGACGCGCGCGCGAATCGAACCACCCGTTTTTACCCATTTTCACACAGCTCAATTGAAATTATAAATATTGGTGGTAAGGGTTCTAGAAAATATCCTGCTCTTCTTGAATCTTTTTTCCGATTTTGAATATCTTCAATGATTTTTCGCAAATAACTCATTTTTATTAAATTGTTTATATCTTCTGCAATTTTTGCAAACGGGAGTTTTTTTTTATTCTTTCTAAATGCCATCACGAATTGAATGATACCTCACTCATAATTTTTTGTATCCATAGAGAAATAATAATCCAAAAAGCACCAGACCAACAGAAGTGACAAGAGGCCTGGAAACACCAAAAGCAGTTGCTGCAGAAATGAAGCAGAATCTTTTAGTGAAATTTCTTTATAAATACTATCAATGAGGATGAAATGTAATTTTCCATTGCCAATTTGCATGACGCAGTCTGCAGTCGCAAAACTAGACGAGGTCCAGCATGTGGATTGTTTGCAGTGAAAACGACTGTGGAAATTTTCCACCAACAGACGACAGTGAAGATCCTCAAGTGCTGAATTGAAAAGAAAATTAAATCCAGTTTTTTTCCTGTTTTGCATTATTTCGAAAGTTTAATGTACATAAAAAAAAATAATGACCTTGAAAAATATTTTTATGTATTATTTTGCATAAATTTAGTAATGATTCATTCAGGTGTATATATTGTTTGAACTCTATCAATAAATACTTCCACATTTCTCCAGATATTTCAAAGATACTTACAATAAACTCTCAATTCGGAACATTATTACACCCAATTCTCAATTATTATTTTTTAATTTGGGAGAATAATGAAAATATAGTATCTGTAAATCAACTATATGATAGTCTAATCCAGGAAAGACTTCAGATGACATTTGTATGAAATAAAGCTATGAATATGCTGTATACTTCACAAATATTTTCGAAAAATATTAATATTTTCTTCAATGACAATGATTTCATATTCAGCAGCCTCGAAAACTTTCTAGATCCAATTTATTGTTCGAAAATCGAACTGAATATTATAGAAACCTTTTATTTCATTTGGGGTTTGGAAAATCATCTGCCGCATCATTTATGTTCCTGAATGATCGAATATAGAAAAATTGAGAAAAATCATCTAAATCGGATATATTTTGGAGAGTTTAAAAGTTATATTTTTTTTCACCCTATTGACTCAACTAATGACTATATCATCCAAATGTACTGAGCCATTTGATTTGAATTTCATATATTTGAGAATTGGAATAACGTCCACCATGTACAAAATGAGAACTGTTGGAGAAAATGAGACACTCGAAAATATTTGATATGATTACATAATAGTTTTTTCTGAAAAATCTTGTATATAGCTGGTTTTCCATGTTTACGAATAAATTAAATGAATAACTATAACTATACAGTGGATCAACTTTTTTTTCATCTCTCTGAGAGATACGGATTGAAAGAAATACAAAATTGGTAATAGTACAGGAAATGTTATATTATAGTTGAAAAGGGTGAATATTGGATATCATTGTTCGTCAATTCATCATTTGTGATAAAAACCCAGCGAGACATATTGGAAGCAGGTGTGATTTATAATAATACATTCCATACTTGCCTCGATCCCATTGTCCAATATATGATTTTTTGAAATTTTCCATGTTTTTCACACGAATATTTGTAGTACAATTCAGCGCTATTATTACAAATTTTGGCAAATATGCGTTGTGTGTTTTCAGCTGCCATCCAACTAGTACTTACTAACTACTCTGATCTTGGAGCATTAAAAATATCAAATACTCTCCTGGGAAAACAAAGGAAGGCTATACAGATGTTCGATTGGCGCACATTACAGTGGGCAATGTTATTAAATAACCCTCGCCCAGCACTTGTTTAAGTTTGATGTTATTCAGTATCTTTTAGGGTTTATGCACATTGGTGACACCAATTTCCTATGTGGTTTGAGTGGTTTTTATATTTTTCAAATATAATAAAAAAGTGGTGACATGTTTGTTGATGTTGGTACCCCCATCAATGCCACTTTCTTATGATTTTCAAAGTGGAATGTAACTTCCTAAAATTATTTACTGACTGCAGCTCATTTCTTCTCATGTCAAGATTGAGAAACATTTTTAATATAAGTCATGGCATGATTGTGAGCTGACTCACAAGGATTCAGTAATGTTATAAGCCATAGCACATCTCACAAGCTTCAGTTAGTTACTCGCTTGAGAGTTCCCTCTCAACAATTTTGGAAATTGACATGAAACTATTGTTTTTTTATTATAACAAGCTTTCTTTCAACTCCACATCTATATATATATATATATATATATATATATATTTAAGTATTAACTTTAAATTTGGCAGGTGTTCATAAATCCGGTAACAATACAATATGAGATTTTTGCTAGAAAAAAAACTGAATGGCAGCCCCAATATGGCAAGTTTTCTGATTATAGCACGATTCCATTCAAAATTGGTGTGTGGGGGTTTCTGGGTTCGGAAATCAAAATGTTTTTGTCAAAATTCATGAATTACTAATCTGCTACTAATCTGCTACTCACAGGATAACCTAGGTCAAACGAATAAAGGAATTATTTTATTGTTTTAAGTGCATTTGTATATAAGCTTGTGTTATTTTCATTTCATTTTTATTTATAATTCGAAATCATTTGTTGGATCATGATTGTCAACATTACCTATTCGAAACTTCTTGACTTTATGATGCCGAGACATTTGACTTGTGACGACATCTTCCACGGTAGCATAAAGAGGGTTTCCATAATATCAATGAATATATTCGCTTTTCCAAAAAACTGATGATAGTTGTGTTTTCCGATTTCCCCACACATTCAAATTCATTACCATATCCCAATATCGACCGCAATATATTTTGCACACTGGACCATCTTACATTGAAATGAAAATGAACACTATTTCATTAAACTGGTGGGGCTGAGCATAAAAGAACAATGCGGTCCATGAGTGGTTCTTATTGAAATTAGTAGTTTTTATTCGACAAAAATGGAAACATGCCAATCGAAATTTTCGGCAAATTATTCAATTTCAAATACTAGTAATTGAACCACATCAGTTAATAAAATACTGACCGGCTCTCCAGCGTTATTATGAGTATATACGCTCGAATATATGGTATAATGGTAGTCAGCTTAACGAAATTTTTACTATGGACCGAGACTCACTAGGAACCAGTTTTATCCTGAACTCAACAACAATTTACATGGCGATTAGCCATTACATCATTGAGAAATTCTCTTGAACTAGTTTGAACACCGTTAAAGCATTCGCAGAATTCATGGGATATTCTTTCTGATGCAACTTCACTTATTTTCTCCCATCTTTCATTATATTGAAAGAATAGAATTCATTGAATATATTTTTTTATCATTCATTTAACGTCGGGCTGATTCTGCGACGAAGCTCAATACAATTTTTTTCGAATCCTCTGGTTTTACCAGCCAGAGGTAGGATTCTTTAACGAGCTCAACATCTATGAACTCGGTACCGTCACATTAATGTCTCCTCCGAACGACGGCTTATCTCTCGATATATCTCGTTATCATTGATATATTGCCTGCAGCTGTGAATATGCTGTTACGCTGCAATTATTCGGGTCTCTTGAACACAGGTCTTCCCTGGCAAGGGATCGTCCATTCAAGTACTGATCGCGTTCAGTCGTGCTTGGGTTGATATATCGATAAGACTCTCGTCAACCTGACCAGGCGGCCATTTCTTCTTCAATATATTTGCGATCTCCAATTAAACGATCGAATTTATCCTCATTTTGATATAACTCGATTGTTTATTCTGAGTTATATAAGAGCGATAATCATTTGATTATGAGTACAATGGGGAATAAATGAAGATAATTGAATGATCATTTATAAAAAATTCTAAAACAGTTTTGACAGGTATTAGCCGAACATTCAGGAACTAAAATTATTCCAAAACTCACTACTTAGTCCAAAAATACGATAATGATCATCAACAATTCTGAATCGCATTGAATTGGTATCATTCAAATAATCTCGATTATCTGTTCGATCTTGTTATTGCTTCATTTTCATGCAATTGATTCATATTGGAATCAGCGTTTCATAAAAATGAATGTATTATTTCAGTAAAATTCATTTATTCCAAACTCTGGGAATATATCATATTTCCAATTATCGAGGTCAATTTTTATATAGACTGATCTCCCGATTCTCCACTCTACGAGTACGGTTGAGGATAAAATCAATATCTGAGCGTATAAATGAATTTCGGTTCTTTGTTTGATGTTTTCAAGATTTCCAGGATTGGATGAAGTTTTAACTCAATATAACTGTATAGGTTGCTTGATGGATATGATGTTTTATAGTAATCAATTCATTCAGCCTCGTTGGGTTTTTTGTCTGCAGACATAAGAACTGTGTTACGTTGAGTCTCTGATACTGAATCATTGTATCATCGGAAAATGAATTCACAATTTTTCACATTATGGCAAATTAATAATCATGGATAATATTTCTTTAATCGATAGAACATTGGAGAATCAATCTTCTATTCGACCACAAATAACAACTATAACTGGAAAAAATATAATTCATAGAAAGCTATTCTTTAGAGCTTTGAACGCTGTGATCATTCCTCTATTGAGATTGTGAAGCTAATGTTTTTAAGTAGGTGAGTAATGTGAGTGTTCCTTTGCCGTTGCACGAAAGAGAAACCCTTTCAAGTTCTGTGTCAATGGTGTCTCCCTGAAGTTGGGTTTTGATAATTTCAAATGGATGGAAGAACAAGAAACGACAAGATTTTCTGGATCTCTTGTTCGTCTATTGAGTCCTGCTTCTTGATAGTGATTGTATCTCTCCATTTTTCTATCAATAAAAACCATTATGATTATTCTGGGGTTTTGCGTTGTCTTATGGAGGTTCATTGGGTAATTGTGGTACCGCGTCTCTGATGTCCAGATATATTCGGTGATATGTCGATGATATATTTCGTATGTAATGCAATATTTTGATTGCATCTCCTTATATTATCTCTACATACTTCATTTCTCTAAACAACGCATTATTCAGCAAAGTATCTCCCAGAAGTAAGCACTTCTACAGCAAATATCATCTTTCTTTATACGTTAGATAAAAAAATGAAGTGTGTAGAGGAAATATAAGGAGAAGCAACCGAAATATATACAGGGTGTTATGTTATGAGTGTCCGATATTCGACAGGACGATTCCTCAGTTATTTATATGGTGAAAAGGTCATATAAGCATGGGCCCGCAAGGCCCTCATTTTTTATATACAAGGTGATACAAATTCCATTTCCAAAATGATGTCGATATTCGGACAAAAATTGGTATTTGGGGATATCTTAATATGATAAATTCAAATTTCGTCTCAGTTTGGTCCTCAACTGTAGGGGGCGCCGCCTACAGGTCTTTGTCTCTTTTGGGGAGTCACAACATTGTCGTGCATGTATGTATCACATTTTCTCGATGAAAAATTGATTCCTCTATCATTTTTACGTGCGAAAGGCAGGTGTTTTAAAAGTCGCTACAAGCAGCCGTTTTCGAGATATTCTGATTTGAATTAATCGATGCATGTGTTTGTCAAAAAGTAAAACAATTTAAATTTTTTTGTATTCAACATTGAAAAATTTGAAACGGTAATTTTCAAACTACAATGAACAACAGAACACTAGATATACATGTAGATCAAAATCACAATAAATGTTCGAAATGGCCACTTCCTGCCTGTATGCACGCGTCCAATCTTCTTCTCATTGATTCGCGCACTTATTGAAACTTATTGAAACATTCCAGGAGTAGTTAATTATCCTTCATTTTGGATAGGTGTCTGGTGAATTGGATATTTTAAATGTCCCCACAGGAAAAAATCCAAACTGTTTAGATCTGGTGTCCTAGAAGGCCATGGTTGAGGCCCTCCCCGACCTATCCAACGGTTGCCGAAAGTTTGATCCAGAAATTCTCGCGCTCGGATGCTGAATTGTGCCGTGGCATCGTCATGCATAAACCACATTTCATTTCGTTAAGCGGCACATCTCCCAGTTAAATGGGCAAATCTTCTTCAAGAAAATGACGATATCTCTCGCGGTTTAATCTTCCCGGAATAAAAAATGGACCTATAAAATAATCTCCAAGGGTACCTGCCCACACGTTAAGTGAGAACAGTTCTTTGAAATGTGATTCCTGTATCGCATGTGGGTTTTCCACTGACCACGGATGATTGTTGTGGAAATTGCGTATAGCGTTGCGTGAGAAATTTGCTTCGTCGGTAAGCAGGATTTGTTTTTGAAATGAAGGATTCTGAATAAGGCATTGGAAAAACCAACCACAGAAGTTGATACGTAACGGAAAGTCATGAAGAAGAAGTGCCTGAACTCTTCGAATATGGTGGGGATATAACAGATTATCAATTGAAACTTTCCATACCAGAACATGAGAAATTTTTCTGGAGCTTGTTTCCGGGTGTTCTCCTACCAGGTAAAGAACTGATTCCTCGGTTTCTGGAGTTTTAACCGTCTGATGTGCACCCAACAGATAACTAGCTCTCTCAAAACTTTCTGTTTCCCTCAACCGAGCGTGATTTCTTGAAAACGTTTTCGAAGTAGGAGTTGTGCGGTGTTCGGATAACGCTCCTGATACAAACGTCTAGCCTCATATGCATTTCCGTTAGCAAGTCCGTATGTGAAATGTATGTCAGCATACTCTGCATTGGTGGAGTTTACCATTGTCAACCGACGAAAACAAAAAGAAGGAGGTTCTCTAGTCGACGCGTATAAAAAAATCCATTCCTAAGGGTAGCAAAATGGAGGAACTTGATCATTCTCCCTCCGAATTCTGGTCCGTTAACGATTCTATCAGGCATTACTTTGTAGATGATTCCTTCATTATCAGATGGGGTATACCTCATAGTTGATCATTATTTGATTTGTAATGAAATGATCCACTTCTATCGGTAGAAAAATGGGGGATGATTGATTTTTCACTTGCGAACATTGGCACAAATATGTAGCTGACATTGACGGATCCTCCTACATCCGTCACAATAATTACATTCTATGAAAGGATGCAATTATATACAGAGTGATGAAATCAACTGATCAAAATTTTCGAAAATGATTATATTATATAACAATAAATAGTTAAAGTAGATAATCATATTCAACAGTTAATAATAATAAATACGCTTTTGTTCACACAAATAAAAATACAGAATACAAAATATTTATTACATTATTTTTGACACAAAGCGAAATCCGATAAGTGTATACACATTTTTTTGGTATGAGAAATATGAATTATAAAAAATAGAATATTTGAATAATAAACAGGTATAAAATATCATAATAAATTATCAGATACATAGTATAGAAGAGTAAATGTTTGAAAGACAATGTTAGTTTGATAAAATAACAGAAATATGTGAAACATTGAATTGTAGGTATTCAAATATAGCGAGTTGAAGTTCTTCTATTTAAATTGTCGAAATAATGAGCACATATCTACCAGTTTCAATTAGGTGATTCCTCAGGTGACGTATGAATTGGTTCCTATTGATAGTGATTTTATTTTTCTGGAATACTGTCATATAATTTTGGTGCAAGGTTAGAGTAAGACCTTTGAGTAGCTGTTTCGGACATGAATGGAATGATATATGTTGCTTTTTTCGAGTGTTGTATTCATGTTCCGGTATTTGGGAGAATTGCTTGTATAAGTGATGTCGCACACAGGAACAGTGGTTATACAATTGCCTTATAGTTTCGTTTCAGTATATAATGTATTTGTTGGATACCGGGCGTTCTTTGAAAAAAATTATTTCAAGAATCGTTTCTGTATGACTTCCAAGGTATGGAGGAGAGTTTTTGCAGCTGAACCCCAAACGAGTATCCCGTCTCGAAGGTGGCTTTGAACTAGGGAATAATATAATGTTTTAAGGTAATTTTCAGGAAAGAGTTCTTTGAGTTTCCTGATTTTATACAAAATTGCTCCCAATTTCTTCAACAGATATGCTATATGTAAGTCCCCTTCCATGTGAGTATCGATAATTATGCCTAAGAATTAATTTCTGTTTCAGGGTATATGGTGGATGTCTTCAAATGGGAATTCACATTGAGCTAGTTGAAGGTCGGTCTACTAGAGGAGGTGGAGTACAGATAGGTGGTTTTTCGTGTGTACGGTCAATAATTCGGAATCCATCCATTGTTTAATTCGTGAGAATCCAGCTTCCGCAATAATTCCAAGTGTCCGCCCTATGAAAGATAGCTGTGTCGTTGGCAAACCCTACGATGTCATCATTATTTTCCGGAAAGAATATATATATATATATAATACATAGTACGATGTCATCATTATTCTCCAGAGAGAATATATATATATATATATATATTCATTGAAGGGAGTAGGATCAAGGACAGTCCCTTGCGAAACTCCATATTCAATAATCGTCTTATTGCTGAGAGTATCCTCAATCCGCACAACTTGATGTCTGTTGGTGAAAAACAACATTTTATTTTTGCGTATTCCAATATCTTCTGAGCAGGTTGAGAGCAGTTGGTGGCTAACTGTATTGAAGACTTTCGATAAATCGACGAATAAACATGAACTCGGTTTCTGTTTTCTCTGAATCCTATTGTTGTTGCGATAATAATTTGAACTTATTCAGATAATCAACGAAGGCGTTGTTTTATAAGTTTTTCGAAAATGATGTGATGAGGGATATTGGTCGATAATTATTAATCTTGTTTACTTACTTTTTTTGTATATAGGAGTAAGGATGGAACTTCTGAGGGCCGTTGGGTAAATTCCATACTTTATACAATTACTGAATAATGGGTCAAAGGTTGCATTATGTATAGACTGATTAGTTTCAATGTTTCAGCTTTAAATTATCCATTCTGTTGCTTTACCGTTCTGCCGTGATGGTGCAAACACAAAGGAATTAGGTGAAGGTTTTTCTCTCTATTCTGTAGTTTTCATCTCCTCACAATTTCATCAGCCAATGTTTCCACCAATTTTGCTGAAGCCGTTATTGAATGCGTTGGCGATATAACATTTTTTCCACTAGTCATTCTCCTGTATCCTCACTTTCAATTTTTCATATTAACCTTGTGTTTTTTTATCTTACTTATTTATGGACTGAATTTTGAACTGTTTTATTTCCATAATTTTTTTTTGTAGTAGTTGAATTTAGCTTTGTTCATAAGCGAGGTTAATTTGTTCCTGTACTTTTTGAATTCTTGTTTCCAATTTGAGATCATGTGGATTTCCTCTGTGCTTCCTTTATACATTTCATTCTTTTTGTTGAAGTGAGCTGGGTGTAGTATTTTGGAAGTAATCAAAAATGAAGTGGGGAGTAATCAGTAGATTTTAGCCACAAACAATTTAGAAATGAAAATTTTTTAATCAAAAAATTAAACCGACGAAAAAATCAACTGAAAAGCAAAAAATGAAATGAACCTCCTTAGTCTTAATGATAATTGAACTCCTAAACTGATGTGAGTAACTAATTTCGAGTCGGCGCCAAACAAACCAGCAATTGAATAATGTTAAGCGTGAAATGATGGCAGCGAGATTCACATCGGCGTTTCGATTACTTCTCAAAGTAATATAATGACCTTCGATACTTGTTTGTTTAGCGCCAACCCAAAATTAGTTACTCACATTAGTTTAGCAGCTCAAATATTATTAAGACTAAGAAGGTTTATTTTATTTTCTGCTTTTCAGTTGATTTTCTTGTCAGTTAATATTTTGTTAAAGAGTTTTTTCAACAAATAATCATAATAAAAATAAATAAAACTATTCAACTATGCGTCAAGATTTTATTCTTGACATGACAGCACAAAGAAAACATTGGAATAAACTTACTAGCCTAATTGATACTTTTATTTTCAAAAGAGTTTGCGAATCAATGAGAAGAAGATTAGATGCATCGATTGATTCAAATCAAAATATCTCGAAAACGGCTGCTTGTAACGCCTTTCAAAAAGCATACCTTTTTCACGTTAAAATGATAGGGGCATCAATTTTTTTTTAGAAAATGTGATACATAAATGCACGACCAAGTTGTGACTTCCCAAAAGGGATAATGACCCGTAGGCGGCGCCCCCTACATTTGAGGGCCAAACTGAGTTCAAATTTGAATTTCTCATATTGAAAAATCCCCAGATATTAATTTTCGTCCAAAATAATTATTTTGAGCATTATTTACGAAAAAACAGAATAAAAATAAATTTTCAACACCTTGTATATAAAAAATGAAGGCCTTGCGGGCCCAGCTTATTTGAACTTCCACCTTATAAATAAGTGAAGAATCGTCCTGTAAAATATCGAACACTTATTACATAACACCCCGTATACATCACGTATGGAAGACATCATCGCCGAGGGAGAAAATGTTTCAAATGAATCTACGTAAAAAAATGCTTGGGATATTGGGGTAGAATCCCCATGATATAACTACAATTTGAAACAATTCAAATGTGTTTATTTTCCAAAAAGGATTCACCATTTAATAAAAAAATTTTCACTCGCTGGATACCAAGCGATATTCGAGGATAACCTTTTTATCCGACTGCGTGACGCAAAGGTGGGTAATGTGTTTATTATGTATGTATGTATGTTTGTCTTTGTGGCGCCCTGGAGACCAAACGCTTTGGCCGATTTTGTGGATTTTTACGTCAGTCGAATCAAAATCATTATAGGGACAACCAGACGCCATATTGTCTACATGACAGTAATAATTCAAATTCAATCTGGCGAAACCAAACGCCATATTGTGAGAAAATTCAATATGGTGAAAAATCCTAACTAAAAAGAGTAACATAAAAAAGTTAATGAAAAAATAAAGGAACCCGACTGCGTAAAAAGTGAACTTTGAGAAAGATAGAAACAAGAGGACCAGAATATATTGTTAGAAAATTATGTTTCAAGAGGTCAACTATTAAACTTAATACATATTTTTCACTTTCCGGATTTTTTTGAGACAATTCTGGATCAGAATGTGCCATTTTAAAAAGTTTTTACGACCACTTCATTTTTTAGAGTCACTTATAATATTGCATATTGGTGCCATGATCGGACGTAAACTATAATCTGAGGACCTCAGGCGATGTCAGAAAATTGCAATCGCAAATTTTAAGTGACTAGTACGATAGATAGGAATAAGACAAGTTGGCAAAATGACATTTTCGTGTCGGATTATCCTTTTTCAAATGGCTACCATTTTTTGACAAGCACTTTCCGGATTCGTTGATGAATCTAACGAAACTTATTTATTTGCGATTGGATAAAAAATAAGAACATTATTCATATTGCTAAGGAAAATACTGGATAATAATTTATTTACTTTTGTCAAGTGTGCCATGGATAGGCATGATGCACAATATTTGGCAGTTATTCAAAGGTTCACTATGCAACAGCTCCAGCCACTCTTGAAATCTCAGAAGAAAAAGTTCTACGGGCATTTAGAAGTATAACGCCTCAACTGTTACGAAACGTGTTGAGAGACACAATTGAACGAGCAGTTATGTGTCTTGAACAAGGAAGTTCGCACTTTGAAAATTCACTACAATGAAAGTAAAAGAATTATTATCCATGGCACACTTGACAAAAGTAAATAAATCATTATGCAGTATTTTCCTTAGTAATATTTGATTTATGTTCTTATTTTCAATCCATTGCCAAATGAATTGGTATCGTTAGATTCGTCAACCATTTTGGTTTTTTTGAAAATGCTTGTTGAAGAATGGTCGCAGTCGGAGGCAATAATATATCCTCATTTTGAATCAAAGGGGATGCCGTCGTGTTATCAATAGACAACAGATCAGGATGGTAGATATATCTTAAAAAAAAAGTGAATGCAAATACTTCCTTGAATAATTATTTTCAGAAATAATATGGGACAATTTCTTTGTAGACATGAACATTTTTCTAAAGAAATTGATTTTCTGATTTTCCTGGAAAAGGATAATATATCGAGGAAAATATACATAGAACACTATATAAAACTCTATGATTTGAATCAGGTTTTTCTGAAGTGGAATAAACCTTTTTTTTCCAACAACACTCGATCCACAACCTTCGATTCGACGTATGTGATATGATTACACTCGATACCGGTGGATCAAATATTGTTTTTACAAAAGACACTAGTACGATTGTTCCGTGCCATAAAAAAGCAGACATTGCTAATGATGCAATAATGATAAAATTATAATAATATTAATAGTTTTTATTCAGTCAGATTATCAAAGATCTGAAATTGGATAATACGATACAAGTACAGTGAAACCACTTCAGAGACAAAATAAAAGAATCAGAAAAAAAATTTAAAAACAAGTTTTCATTTATATAAATGCACTAAAAAGAAAAAATATTGTATTTCATTGGTTTGTTCTAGGTTATTCTATGAGTAACAGATTCAAAATCTTGCCGCGCAAGATTACCTATTTTGTATCGCAGCAGTTTTTGAATCTTTACTCACAAATCCTAGATCAAACAATGAAATAATTATTTTTTCCTTTTTCTAAATAAAGCTGTTTTCAAAAATTTTTTTTATAAAACTATAAAGATTGTTTTATTTTTTTCGTTCATTATTTTTAATTTTTTTGTATTTTTGATGTTAAATAACTAGTATTTTGTGTATAAATTAATTTTCGATTTTTGACAAAATGAAATAACTTAGAAGAACCTTTATAAAGACGAGCTTTTATTCAAGCCGTGTACTAAAACGTATAAAATAACTTCGAATCATCGCTGACAATGATTGAATTATTTTTCATTGAATTATCTGGATTCAAAAAGCTTGTTGCGCGGAGTGTTGGTACCAATTTATTTGATTGAGCACTGATTGGCTGGTAAGTAAGAACTTATATAATTTTATTTTCACAAAGTATTCAATAGAGTAGGTACCAATTAATTCCATTGAAAAATAACTTGTTAGTGAGTTACAACTTGTCGGAGTATTAATTATATTACAATTCGCGCGAAAAGCTTTTCAAAACCAAATAATTCAACAAAAAATTAATAATAGTCAATGATGACTTAAACTTGTTTCATACATTTTGGTACACGTCTCAAATAAAAGCTTGTCTTTAAAAAGGTTTTTTTTTAGTTATTTGATTTTTTCCTTTATAGTTAGTTCACCTCAATCTGTTAATTTCCTTGTAAGTTTCGAGCTGAAATAAATCATGATCTCTGACCCCAAAGAATCTGACCATAATCATCATAAAACTCGTGGACCATCCTGGAGTCGCCATCTTTAATTCATAGATTTTGTCAAATAATTCATAATCTCCGAACCTGAAACCATACACATACCAATTTTGAATGAAATATGACCATAATCAGAAAACTCGTCCTCCATCCTAGAGCCAACATCTTGAATTCATAAATTTTAACGGAAAACTCAAAATCTTCGACCGTGAATATCGCCGCATACCAATTTTGAATCGAATTGGACCATAATCGGAAAACTTGTCCCCATCTTCTAGAGCCAACATCTTGAATTCATAAATTTTAACGGAAAATTCATAATCTCCGACCCCGAAAACCCCCACATAACAATTCAGAATCGAATTGGACCATAATCACAGAACTCATCCGCCATCTTGAATTCATGAATTTTGACAAAAAATTCATAATCTCCGACCCCAAAAACTCCCACATACCAATTTTGAATCGAATCGGACCATAATCACAAAACTGTCCTCCATCTTTGAGCCGCCATCCTGAATTCATGAATTTTGACAAAAAATTCATAATCTCCGACCCCGAAAACCCCCACATACCAATTGAATCGAATTGGACCATAATCACAGAACTCATCCGCCATCTTGAATTCATGAATTTTGACATAACATTCATAACCTCCGACCCCGAAAACTTCCACATACCAATTTCGAATAGAATCGGACTATAATCACAAAAATTGTCCGCCAAATTGGAGCCGTCATCCTGTTTTTTCCTAACAAAAATTTCACAATGCATTGTCACCGGAATCATGTACACCTGCCAAATTTCAAATCAATCGGGCGATTAGAAGTGGGTCAAATTCAACTTGCAAATTTGATTACAGACAAACACACAGACAGGCACACCCACACACCGGAACGGGTGAAACTAAATAAAAGCTTGTGAAAAGTATCGTCAATAAAACCAATATGAAAAAATGGTTAATAGAAGTGTTAAAAACCATGGCAGGCATAGAAAAGCAGTTATCAGTGGCTCGGGCAGTGAATGCTATAGAATACCATAAGTGATACTAAAAGCGGAGATATGTCTGGGACTGCTTGCTGCTATATTATGATCCTTTGAGCCTATCAAGGAAAGCGACAGCTTACCCCTAGCAACGAATCAAAGCCAACCTGAGTGAATTGTACCAGAGACAAAAACATTGGGTCATCTGGAAACGAAAGAGCTGATACTATGGCTTGCTCACTCAGCAGCAAAAGTTATCAAGAAAACACCACATGAAGATTTATAAAGCCCAAAGAAATGGATACTTGAAAAAATTGAAAAGAGATATGGCAGACACAACCAAAACAAACAGGGTGGAACCAATAAAGACTAATTACTCTGGACTCAGTTAAAACATCGACCACTCAACCCACCCTAATTGATACACCAAAATCACACACAAGCATATCCTGAAAAAGGGGATAATAAGGAGCTGTGAACACTGCAATGTTCAGTGGAACATATATTCGTCCACCCAAAACACAAATAAGAAATAAATAACCTCAAGCTTACTATCGATATATATGTGATTCGAAATGGTGATTCGCAAGTATCTATAGATATGTCAAACAAATATATGTATTGAACTTAATATAATACTTTTCGGCCAATCTAGAAATCATGAACGATAGATACATTTTCCATTGATAAATACTAGTTTCCAATAGAGGTATAGTTTGCGAAAACGACGAAGTAACGATTAAAATGTTCATACTCTCGAGCACAAGATGAGCCAATCAAAGCAGCTGAGAAAAATAAACAACACTCGATGCGCCATTGCTTTTCTGAAACATTATGAAAAACTGGGCGTGCGAGAATGGCATTACATAACAAGCTGGAACAGAATAGGGCGCAAGTGGCGTGAGAAGATAGCGGTGGTCTAACTGTTATGATAATGGCTCCTATAACACTTCCCGGTCCTTCTCACCCAACCTACAGATATATATCTCGTCGCGTTACAGGAAATGTTGCGAAACGACAGAAAATCTCACGTGATGCTATGGAAAATTGAAAAAAAAAATTATTCATGTTCATCCGTATTTTATCACGTTTATATTAGCTGCTTTCGTGTCTGTTTGTCTGGTACAAATTTGAAATCGATATCAAACTAACTTCCTGATGAGCAAGAGGTTTGAAACTTCAGAAATAGCGCGGAACTAGATGACGATACGATATTAACTCGTTTTTGTTGTCTGTCTGTTTGTTCGTTTTTTACGGCACAAAAAGTGAGGTGAGGATCACACAAACTCTCCATAGCAGAATGATCGATGAGTGAATGTACATTGAGGTAGTTTTCGTGAAATCCACTTCCAATCAGATTTCGTTTATATTCATACCACTTCTAGTAAACATTATTACCTGTATCATATTAAATTTTTGGAATCATTTACCACACCGAAAGCGAGATATAAGGCTTCAAAGTTGCAACGTTCAACACGTAATCCCTATAGTGAGCTACCGCGGACACCACATTCCAAGGAATAACTGAAAACCCTCCATTCAGATCTTCTTGAAAAACTATCACATTATTGAGAGGTGAGTAACAAATTTTATAGAAAAAATTAAACACGCGTAGCCATACAGTTATTTAGTTATTGTCATGAGAAGTGCAAGAGAGGGAAGGCTGAGAATCGTGTGCAACGCATCAGCGAACGCTCGTGATTCAAATAAGCGAGAGCGTGAGGGTCTTGAATTGATTTGTTTTGGAATACACATATTTATGGATAATAATTGTGAATAATTGCGTTAATATATACTGATGCATTTTCAACATATTAAAAAAGGAATATATGAAAAATAAAATGTAATTTTAGCGAGTAACGGAAAACAATAGTGCATAAACTCTATTTTATTTATACATTTGTACATATACATTTGTACGTATAACATAATTCGAATATTTTCAAACATAAACAAAAATGATTCAGATTTCCAACAGGCTAACAAACTATAACCTAAAAATCTACAGAACATATAAACAAAAATGAATCTAATATTATTTATTCTTCTAACTATCATATTGAATAATCACTTGATTGACTGAACATTTATTTTTGAAACATTAATGATGTAAGTAAATGCTTTGCTATTTTCAGTACCTCTATGTTTTCTTTTCTCCAATTTTTCAGTTAGGCTTCTTCTCCCTCATCGTGATACATTTGTTTCAGAAAATCGTATGTTATATGTTGTTGCGAAATTTTTTTCAATAATTCCTCTGATATAATATTTTTCAAGGCACTTAAATTAGGTGAATCACAAAATATTCTTTCGTTCTCAGGACGCTCTGGAAATACATTATTTAAATGATTTCATGTATGTTGATGATTCTGACTCTTTACCAATGAAGCGAACTAATGTTTGCAAAATCCTGCTATCATGCTAAAATCCTCTATTAAATTATCATTAATGATTGCTCTTAGTAATCTCATCGAATCTCCTTTCACGCACAACGGGTAAATTTGGAGTTGTAGATAAATTTAAAAATTTAAATGCTACCAAACAATCCACTGAATTTATTGAATCGACTTGTATTTCATTCGAATATAATTGACCAGAAATTGTAGTACATCCCGTAATTTTTGTCGCCACAGGATTGATGCTTGGTAGGGCTAAATATATCTTAAATTCTCTATTTTCACATTTGGCGGCGATTTGTAAAATGTCATCAGTCTTGCACAATCCGGATGTTTCTGAATCAAAATGAACCATGGAATAATTTATTGATATTGATTCGATGTTTTTTAATAATAGTGATGATGCTCTTAATTCGTTAATTGCAACGTTTGGTTGATATGTTACACCTTCTGACTTTCTCTTCGATTTTCTTAACATTTCCCTATTTTTAGTCAAAACAAATCTGCGCAACTTTTTATAGTATCTTTGAGCATATGTATGACTACGTTCCAATTTTTTTTTTCTCGAATTCAATAACGATACCTTAATGTTTCCAGAGCAAATAACTGCACTGTATCTTGAACAACTAAATGCGAGCGATCGTTGGATTGCAACGTTGCCACAGTCCAGTCATGACTTATTTGCTGTGTCAAGCATGCTAGTAGCATTTTTGAGTGTACAGTTGCATCAAAAAAGATCCCACTAATTCAGCGGTTGAACATGTATCGCGTCGCGCTACAATCTGTCTAATATTTGACACTGTTTGTAGCACGACAACTACCTGCCTTCCAAATATTTACTTGATATAACAACGGAATTATAGTAAAAGTAAACCGTTTGTCTATAATTATAAAAAAGCAAACGATTATTAAACATACACACTTAGCTTAGAAATTATTCCGATTATAGGTTGAAAAGTATAAATAATGTGATCCGAATTTTGCGCAGACTTAAACTTTGTTACCAGTATACAAGCGACATCACATAAAAATCTAATATGACGCAGCACATTTTATTTGTTAAATTATCAATTATAAATCGTTCCTGTTGAAAATTATCGATGGATTTCAAACTTTTGGTGAGTTTTTGGCTATGTACACATAATTTCAATATAGTGATTTCTTTATAATCTAGGTGACAATCAAAGCTCATGTCCAGTGGTGCGATTGAATCGATTATTCTACTTGGGTATTGGATTGAAATTATGAATTGTTTTCGAGTATTTCACTTTGATGAGTGAGTGAGAATGGAGTATTATTTTATAAATCAAATAAAAATCGAATCAAGTATTAATATATCAATACGGGTATTTCCTTATGAATTATGGACCAATATTTCCATGAGAAAGTAATTTCAATATGGAGATAAATGGACTGGATAGATGGTACTCATGAATAAAGAACATCAAAATACTGTTAGTTTATTATATTGGAACCATTTGATGATATTTCTGTTTTCGTTTGAGTTGTGGCCATGAATGATCACCGTAAAAGACAGCTTTGTCTTCACAAAACTGAAGATATTTCCTTCGAATTGAATTTTCAACAGGTTGTTTATATATGAGGTGAACAGTAGAGGGCCCCAGACTGTGCCTTGAGGAACGCCGTTATTGTTCGAGCGTTACTTACTACACCATCAATATTAACCACTTGTTGACGTTCAGATTAATATGATTTCAGTAGATCGTATGCTTTACCTCGCAATCCATTATTCTCTAATTTGTCAAGAAGCCTTGTGTGGCAAACGGTATCGAAAGCTTTGGAAAGGTCGATAAAGATGCAAAATGATGGTTAAGATATGTCTAATGCTTTAGGAATATGAATTTTGAATCTTCTGTCGACCTTGCTTCTCTGAACTCATATTGTTTTTCAGACAAAATATTGTGTTTTGTCATGGAGTGTGTTATTATTTTTCAATGTTTGTTCCCAATATCTCTGCCAAATTAAACAACAGAGATAACGGCCTGAAATTCTAAATTTCCAATTTGCTCCCTTTTTTTAAAAGCGGTTCGGTTACGCCTGTTTTTAATACGTGTGGGAAAACTCCGTTTTCTGAACAACTATTGAAAATATGTGTAGATCTGCTGTATTAGTCAATATTTCTATCAAAATTTCTTGCGTATTTGTTGCCAAAGGAAAATTCTTTCATAATTTTTTGTTGAGTCGTCTTAGAATGATCTAGGGATTCCGATTTCGTTGCCAAACGTTCGTCCTATCTAAATGTGAGATTTATCAAATGCATCAGATATTTCTTGTTAATTCGTAATGATATTATTGTTTCGCAATTCCACTTCAGTTATTCATATTTAAAGACGTTATTCATAACAAATCTCATGGAAATTTTTTCCAGAGCTCGTTTGATTCATTTTCTTTTTTATTCATTTCGTTTCGGTAGTAGAGTTTTTTAGCCCTTTGTATGAGTTCACTCAATTCCCTTTAATAATAATTGTACGTTTCCTTGAGCTGTTCATTTCGAGGGCTTTCAGTAAAAGGGTATATAAGCATTTTGATTGTTTTTGTTTTCAATTTCAGTTTTGAGTATTCCTGTTCACATATACTTTCAATTATTGACCAGAGTTTCACATTTGGAATTGACGTAGATCAGAGTTTCACATTTGGAATTGACGTAATTTTCTTCATAGATATCAGCTCGAACTTCGTTCCGTAGTTCTGATATCAGCTTGTTGTGAACAATTTATTTTCAATTTTTCTTTGCTGTTTTATTGCCAATATTTTTACCTTCACCTAGTAAGAATGCAATTGGTCGATGATCGCTTATTTTTTCATGAAAAATGAATGACTTCACATGGTCATGGATTTTTTTACTTGTTTTCATGATAAAATGGTCGAAGCACGTTGAGCTATCCGGTCAGGTTACGTCTTTGATGTAAGAAATGATTTGGAAATTTTCCAAATTATTTTTCTTTCTTCAACATAATCAATTTCTGATGTTATGTCGATGTTTATATCACCAGTTATGACGTGGATATTACTGGGTGAAATATTTTGTAGGTAGTTAAAAAAGTGGCAATAGAAATTATGTGGACAAGAATTCGGTGATCGATGAATCGAAGTAAGTATATATTCTCTAGAGTTTTTTTTTATTCCAAGTTCAAGAATTCTTGTGCCCCTAAGCTATTATTGGAAGGTTCATAATCTACTTGAACATTCTTACTTCATCATTTTAATTGGATGTAGATTCATCATGAAGTGTGAGGCAACCCTTCAATCCATATATGAAAGCATCAGAAACTCTGAAGTTTTCTGTCAGTACGATAATATCGAAGATATCATCCAATTGGCTTGAGTAAATGAGCAGTTTATCTATGTTTATGGCAATACTTCGTATGTTAGTATGGAAGATTTTAAAATCACTCTATATATATATATATATATATATATATATATATATATATATATATATATATACCGTCACACATGCTTTCGGCAGGGTTGGTAACCCGAAGTGTGGTTTTTGCAAGTAGACTGTATATGATGTAACAGGGATGGTTTGCAAAAACCAAACATGTGCTTTTGATGAAAATTATTTCCGTTGTTTTGTCAACCATACGAGAGGAAAATGGCTGCTGTTTTTTGGGATGATTTGGAATAAACACGGTCGATAAGATTTTAGCATTTTTAATGATGGCGCCATCGTGGTGCGTAGTTTGGTACCCAAGGGTTAGCCCGATTGTGATTTGTTCGGTGACAAGTCATGGTGCACTCTAGTTGGTAGTTTAGTCGATAGGTGGTGGTAATAACATTTCGTTCAAAATATATTTAACAGTGATTTTTTTCCCTATTTTTTTTTAGACGGGGGACACAGACAGTATGAGAAATTACTGGGTGGCCAGGTTCATGAAAGGTTATAGTTAATTTTGATCAGGTTCTGAATTTCTGTTTGGTCATTCTGTGGATCATTTCTGAAAATTTGCATTTTTGTTGATGGCACTCAGTACAGATAATTTTTTTTGCTTCGTAATTGAAATCATCGGTGGTGTTTTGTTTGTGTTTATTCAAAGCTGTGGATGCATTGTATGTGTACTTATGGGCGTTTATTATATTCTCTAAGTATAGTTTGGTTTGACCAATGTATACTTCGTCGCATTCTGACTCATTACACGACATGTGTTTTCTTTGCTTAAAGAGATATCTGATTCTGATCTGGAGAAACTTGAACTTAATGTATTTGCTGACAGATATTGATATTGAAAGGTGTTAGTGTGTGATTTAGTTACCCTGATCGATTTTCCTTGTATGGGATAGGCATATAGACGGTGTTGTCTACTTTATTTTCAAGTTCATTATTGTGATTGTAAAACAGTTCAATCCGTTGTTTAAAAATGGCTTTTATCAATTTTGGCGGGTAATTGTTTTTGAAAAGTGCATTTTTTTTATTGCTTCGGGGCGAAAACGTGGATTTGTTGATTTTACGGCTCTGTCAGCTGGACCTATGATTACAGTTTATTTCGTGGAAGGGGATGGTTGGATTTGAAATTCAGGTATCTTTGAGATTTGAGAGGGTTTGTCCTTCTGTGTGTAGGGTGAGGT
The DNA here is from genome assembly GCA_018342105.1 of Gonioctena quinquepunctata. Taxonomy (NCBI): domain Eukaryota; kingdom Metazoa; phylum Arthropoda; class Insecta; order Coleoptera; family Chrysomelidae; genus Gonioctena; species Gonioctena quinquepunctata. The sequence goes on along the minus strand of JAFIRS010002676.1, from coordinate 145,201 downwards.
CAAGAAAATGTATTTTTGGTTCTGCTTTTTTTTCATAGTGAATTAAAATTTTGGGTGGTATGCGTTGAAAATTCCTAGGGTGTATTCACATTTGTCTTCTGGAATAAGTAGGATGCAATCATCTACGTACCGGTAGAAAAAAGGTAATTTGAAATTATGTTTTGCAATCATTGACAGTTCGAGGTACTCCATTACGAGTTGGGCTATCGCACTGGTTATATATATATATATATATATATATATATATATATATATATAAAATATATATATAATATATATATATATACATATATATATATATATATATATATATATATATATATATATATATATATATATATATATATATATATATATATATATATATATATATATATATATATACATATATATATATATATATATATATATATTTTGAAATGAAAAATATATTGAGTAAAAAACTAAATAAGTGGAAACAGGTTTTGGATATACCTGTCTTAAATCTGGGTTCCCTGGGGGAGACACATTGACTGTGTGGGTAATTTTGGGATCGTCTTTCTACGGTTTTTGATTCTATTTTGGATCTCTATATTGAAATTTCCAAAACCTTGTTTAAAAAATAATCTACCCTATTTCTGTTCCTAATTCAAATCGAATATAGAAGTCCTGCAATGGCGTAGACTTCTGCTGGCTGGTGTTGGTCTTGTGTATCGCAATGAAAATTCCACACCCATTTTCAGGTGGAAATATAGGTCTTCAAACTTCTTTCCGTTGATTGTTCAAATCATTTCCTATACTTGCATATCTCTGTACTTCTAACACTTCAATTTTCCCCTGGAAGAAGATTTTTCTTTATTGAATTTCATTCAGGTTCTCAGATTCAAACGAAATGTTGTTTTCGAATTTCGATGCATTGAATCTCATTCTGTAGACATGTTTAGTGATTCAACTGTCCACTGATTTGATTTTTTCATTTATATTCTTCTGGACCCACGACCTGTTTAAACTTACGGATGATTATCACCAACTCATGTATTTCTTAGTGAACAACAGGTGAACATAAATACCCAGAATTGATAAAGCTATCAATCAGTTAGTGAATTACCAACCCGATTGTTTCTGTTGCTACGATTTCAGACATTCAATTGAATATATCTTCGAGAGATAATTCCATTCTAAAATAATTTATATTATATTCTCGCAAAACTAGATTTTTATGCGTCAAATCCTGTGAGAGAAACAAAATAACATAATTACTAGTTTGAACTGATAAAACAAAGGTTTTCCATCATAGACATTCCATCTCAAACATTCTACCACAAGGAAAGAGGCCGTTAACGTAAACACGGACATCGAGATCAAAGTAACGTTTACAACGTTACAATCCGTGGTATTTCCGATTGAATTGCCAGCAATCTATCGAACGATAGAGATATCAAAACTCGAAATTACATATGTATAGGAGAGGTAAACGATTTCGCTGATCAATTTCTACAGGCTTCCATATTACATGTAACAATCAAGTGCGGTGCAATCTCCGCCGAGACAAAAATAAACAACGTCTTTCAGAAGGGAATTGAAAATAGTAATATATTCATGAGTTGAACAAGTAGAAATATATCCGTACAGATGCGAGAGGATTCGAAGAATCAAATATTGGATAAACGGAAAGCCCCTCTCCGAGTGGTGGTGAATATCATATTGTGGGATACAAGATGAGTTTCGATTATTCCAGGTTCCATCATTGACTCGGGATGAATCTTAGAGTTCAAGGCCTCAGAATTGGATTGAATGAATTCGTTTCGAAATGGAGAGGCTGAAATGAATCAGGTGAAATAGATGTGCTTGAAACAAAGTGATACAGTGAGCATAATCAATCAACACTTTCTGACGTACAGAGGGAGTGAGTGATATTAGTTCAAGTAGCGTTCTGAAAATCCTCGTTAACTAACTAAAACTAAAGATTTTTTGTATATGGATTTTTTGCTGTGGAAAAGACCCATTGAATTTCGAGAATCTAAAACATAAAAAATCCACATAATGTGTTTGGAAACACCTTGATATCAATTATTTGTGAGATTGGCCCAACGGTTCAGGCAGTAGGCAGTAGTTCTATGATTTCTTATTTTCATGCTCATCTGCCTCTGTAAGTGGCCACAATTCATTACGATCCAAGTGTCAAATATGATATTTCACAATTACAATTTTCCGCTTTCCTATGGTCGTTGAAAACTCAAAATATCAATCCATAAATGAACTGAAATATCAATACATGATTTCGGAACTACACTACATTTCAAAATGAGATTAGTTGACAGGCTCCTTCGACTGGAACTTTGGTTTGCATTGCAATTGAAGAGTTCAAAATTAAACTCTTATCTGAAATTCATACCAGATGTAGAATATTCATGAAAATGATCTAAATGAGACGTTATTAACGAAACTAATGACATTCAAAAACTTACAGCTCATCAAGTTGAATAAAAACTATTCATTATCGTGGAAATCTGCCTGGCTTGACAGCTGTAATAAAAGCAGTGGCGTGGATGGATATTTATTTCAAACCTAAATGTACATGTTATTAACGACAACATTGGTTATAACAAATGATTTAGCAATTCTTTTTCCACCCCTTTTTTCCTCAATGGCGAGTAAAGTAAGGAGCCATTGATTTTCTTCACTAAATGTCTATGCCTCATGAAATGAAAGTAATACTTCAGCACCGTTTTTTTCTTCTCCACAATGGATTTATCCCAAAAATATGGAATAATTTCACGGAGAATTTTGCTTATGTCCTCAAACAGATCTTGTTCAGGATTTAGGCCAGAGTTGTTCACCAAATACGTTAAATACGTAACATTCTCATGATCAACTCAAATATGCTCAGATTCTGTACAAAAGGAAAACGGTTGAACGTATTGCAGTTCATTTTATTATTGAATATTCAATTATTTCTGCTTTTTACGTCAACAAGACGATTAACTTCAAGGAACTCATCACTCCCCAACCAACTTTAATTGTGTTAATAAAACGCCTAAAATTATCATTCATCATGCTTCATTATTCGAGACTTTTCTGTTGTTTTTCCAATGGAATAAAATTATAGAACTTTCCAAGTATACTTTCGATTTCAGACTAGCAGACCCGCCAGACGATGTCCTGTCCAAATTTCTATATCTCCTAGAAAAAAAATCCTGAAACCTCTCGTCCGCGTTGAATTTCTTTTAACCTAATATTTTCTTTGTGTTGTTCCATCTAGGTTATGCTTTTGACTCTGCCGGTACTCCTTCATCCCCTTTTTCTGTTATCCCGTTTTCCAGTTATATCGTTTTCCCGTTATATCGTTTTGTCGTTATACCGTTATCCCCTTATCCCGTTATTCCATCCCGTTATCTTGATCCACCGTTTTCCCGTTACTCCGTTATCTCATTTTCTCGTTGTTCCGTTATCCCGATATCCCGTTTTTTCGTTATCCCGTTATCCCGTTTCCTTCTTATCAGGTTATTCCGATAACTTGTTTTCCCGTTATAAAGTTTTCCGTTATTCTCGTTATCCTGTTTCCCAGTTATTTCATCTTATATTCCCTTTATCCTTTTTTTTATTTCCCTATCATTGCCGTTATCCAGTTTTTCTTTATACCGTCTTCCTGTTATCCAGTTATCTGGTTTTCCTGTTTTCCTGTTATCCCATTATCCCGATTTCCCGTTTTAATTTTTCCACGACCAAAGAATTACGCATATCCATCACTCGAATCGTGTTATAGTCTTTGAAAATCCCATAGAAAAAGTACTTCGAATTTTTCCCGAATCCAATAACTTTTCTGAAAAACCTTTTTTTTCTCAAAAACATATTAGGGCTTCTACAGACAACAAAAAATGTTTTGTGTTTAATTTATTGTTTAAATAAAATGAACAAGATTTTGGTGTGGACACAGCAAAGGCTCTGAGCTACCGGACTTTTACTAAGAGCTTAGCCGATATTGCTTTTGGTGGTCAAATTTTTGTTATGTTCCCGAAGTTTCCAATTTTTGGGCATTTTTTATACACTTTTTTCCAACATCGGGCTATTAACCCAGATATTGCCACTGTTCTTTTAAAAGCACATTACATATTTTCTTTTTACTGATATTCAACTATTTGATCAGATATGACGCCACCGGTACGTTTCAAGGAATAACATTCATTTCATGTTTTAACCAGCTGTTTTCGTGATTTTGATCAAATCAAGTGAAAAATCAGTTTTATATATGCTAAAATAATAAGTGATCTGACATGGATACTAGATATGACATGGATACTAGGTATGTTCAGTGTGTCCTATTTTACTTCTTATTGGATAATATTATCAAATTCGACAAAAAATGGTACAAATTGGATGTAGAAACACAAGTGAGGATATAATGAAGTATGCTAAACGAATTTTATAACCAATAACTCGCTTGTTCTTTTAAAAGAACAGTGGCGAAGTCAACTACATATTTACCCTTTTCTATTAGGTATTGGACTAAGCCTCTAACGTTACATGAAATACTGGACGAAGTTGAGAATTTGGATAATGGGAACAACTGAAGCAGGGTATATTGAATGGTTTGAACCATTCCAGGGTTCAACCACTGTCCTTCCGAATAGGTATAAGGATCTTGGCCTAGGTGCTACGGTGGTGTTAGAATTTGCAGAAGTACTTCAAAAAGAGTATTCTAAGAATGTCCCTATTTATTAATTTTTTGACAACTTTTTTACTTCCCTCCATTTACTGGAAGAACTCAGAATGGGTCTGAAAGGTACGGGCACAATAAGAGAAAATCGCGTTGGTAAAGACTGTCCTTTATCTCGCTCATCAGTTTAAGAAAAAAAAAAAAAACGTGATACATTTGAATTTGTATCTTCTGATACAAATTCTATATCTTTATGCAAGTGGTGCGATAACAGCGTGGTAACTATCGCTTCAAATCATACCAAAATGATGCCTACCCTCCAACTAAAAAGATTTTCCCAGAAAGAGAAGAAAACGATTTATGTTCCGCAACCAAATGCAATAGAAAAGTACAATGAGAACATGGGTGGGGTTGACAGGGCTGATCAAAATATTAGCCTCTATAGAACTCATATGAGAAGTGGTATTCTCCACTAATATCTCACTGTCTAGACATGGCCGAACCAAATGCTTGGCAAATATATAGATTTGGAGGCGGAAAAAAATATCACCTAAGATTTAGACAGTGGCAACTTCAATTTTGGAGATATTTGAAGAAATAACAAAAAGAGGTCCTAGCCGTCAGTCCGCAAATCTTCATGAAACATCTCGATATGATAGATTAGATCATTTGATTGTATATCGGGAAAAGCAGACCCTGTCATAAAAATTGTAATTTTTTTTGTCAAAAATGTTCCATTACTTTGCATCAAAAAAATTGCTTTCTTAGATATCATACATTATAATTCATATTTCCATTGAAAAATACAACATAATAAACCATATCTTCAAAATGTGTTTAATTTTAATTTAAAGTAGTGGTGATTTTGCCACCGTTCTTTTAAAAGAACACTGTTTTCAGAAAAAACCCAATATTGAAATGAAAAAATTACATAAAATATCAATTTTTGGTATCCCTAGGACCAAGATTTGAAATTTGAATGAATATTTCAAAAAAAAAAGTTTTGGCATTATCTGGGTCAATAAAGAAAAATTGCCAAATCCGTCGAACCGTTCTCACGTATTGCCTTCACAACGACATTTTTATTATATAGATAATCATCAAAACCTTGTTTTGATAAAGCACAGGGAAAGTTACAAAATGCAATCAAAACTGCTCATGAATTATCAATATAATGCCCTTTATTATTTACAACACACTATTAATTTCTTCTCTCTTCTCTAGTTATGTGAAATGAGAAGAATGTTTCCCACTTCATTCACTCATTTCAACACTATTCTACTAGAGCACAGCAAAATTAAAATATTTGGCATCAAAACCCTGACCAATGAAAGAAGGTGTGACCAATACAAATTCATTAGCCTCCGATAGAAGTGGGCTTACATTTTTTCCCTTTTCTCTTATACTATAAAATTGTTTGATATGAGTGGAATATCATCTACTCCATTCACTCATTCAAACCTCATTCTACGAGAGCATGAAGAAAATTGAAATATTTGGCATCAAAACCGCGATGAATGAATGAAGATGCCACCGACATAAATTCATTAGTGTCCGATAGAAGTAGGCCTAAAATTATTTCCCTTTCTTCTAGTACCATAAAATTATTGATATGAGTGGAATATCACTACTTCATTTATTATTCACACTTTCACTAGAACATAGAAAATTTATATATTTGCATCAAACCGGATAATGAATAAGTCCACCGATTAAATTCATTAGCATCCTATAGAAGTAGGCCTATAATATTTTTTATTGGGGCCGCAATCTTGAATTTGTGTATTTTGAATCAAAATTCATAATATCCGATCTCGATAACCTCCACATACCAATTTTGAATAGAATCGGACCATAATTACAAAACTCTTCCGCCATTTTGGAGCCGCCATGTTGAATTTTCGAATTTTGTCCGCCATATTGAAGCCGCCATTCTGTTTTTGTCCCAACAAGAAATTCATTATGCATTGTCACCGAAACTATGTACATCTGCCAAATTTCAAATCAATCGGTCGAATAGAAGTGGGTCAAATTTAACTTGCAAGATTAGATTACAGACATACACACAGACAGACAGACAGACAGACACCGGGACAGGTGAAACTGAATGAAAGCTTGTAAACAGAGAAATGTAGAAGTATATGAAAACAATTATTGAATGGATACTTCTTTAAGCAATCCAAATTAGGAACGTTGAATTCACATGAAACACACTTAGGTTCAACTTTTATTTTCATTTTTGTGATATTTATTCATATTGAATGGGTACCCCGCTATTATAAACAACATTACTGGACTGTATTGCTGTTTGTTGGCAGTTATGAATTTCTGATGATATTATTGGAGTATTTTAGTTGTTTGCCACTGAATGATCACCTCTCATGGCCTGAATTATATTTCGATGGTCCTCAACATCTAATTGAAAATACGCTTTGATGGACTAAAGATCACTGTGTCTGGTAATCTCAATAGGCTGCTGTTCCCGTACACCACTTTCTGCCGAATTTGATTCTGCTGTAGCCCTTGCTGAATGGTCTGTGACTTTAGTTTCTTCATAGATAGATAGATGGAATATTTTCCAGAAATACTACAAAATAATACAAGCTGATACAAAATAATACAAAGAAAAACAAGATACTATATATCGGTATATTCGTTTAGCCAGAGTATTCCAGCCCCTCAGAGGGCGTGGGGAAAGAAAGAACAACTTCATTATATGCTTATTTTTTATTACCTCTCATGACTATTTTTCCATGCATTGCTTGATAGAAGATTATCAATAAAAAACGAAGGAGGAGAAAAGAAAAAGAAAAATGAGTAATAGAGAATAATGATGTTCACATAATTTCAAATATGCATTCCAAACATCAGTGACGAAAAATGGACAATGGACAATGGATCCCGATGGTGTAACAGTAAAATTTATCATAAATCATAATGTATCGATTATATCGAAAGAATTCTTCCAAATTATATAATGTATGTAGATTTTTTTTATGGGGAGTGATTCTAGGTTTTCTGTTAGGTGATTGTAGACTCGTGTGCCCTTCCCCTGTGCTGTCGTAGATAATATATAGTTTTGGTTGCTAGTTGGATAGGAATGCATATTCAGGGGCTTTGATGATTTGTTCTATTTCTCATGTTTAATTATTGCTAGTCTGAAGATATACGTGTTGTATGGGGTGGATATGTTCAGCTTTCTGAAGAAGTTTCTGCATGAGTCTTGACGATCCAAATTGCAAAATGTTTTTTGCACCCATGGCATTTCCCCAGAATTCGATTCCGTACTGCATTACGAAATGAAGAGAAAGCGTAATGGGCCGGTTTGGCAACTGGACATTTTGTTTTATTGTCCGCATATGAAATGATGATCATTATAATTTTTTATTCAGTTCAGCAATGTGATCACACCATTTCAGATCCCTATCCTATGCCTAAATTATAAATTCTACGGGGCTTATGACTCTTTCGTTTATTTCTAACCGAAACTATGTATCTTGTCGACATGGCTGGAACAGTATGGGGTGCGTTTTGGAAAAACTAAGGCACAGTATAACCATAAAAAAACAGTTATTGGTGCTGCGCATTATCAGTTCAGAGTTATTTCGGAGAGCCAATGGGTCATTTCTGTGTATAATTATGCTAGTGTCGCCTGCAAACAATGAGAAAGATACTGACGGAAAGTTGAATGTGGGGTCATTTATATATAGGAAAAAAAAGGCTTGGCCCCAGCACTGAGCTCTGTGGTACACCACTTCTGAGAGAGCCGAGGTCTGCTTGGTGATTGGTTCTCAATGTGAGGAATTTTCACGACCATTTTGAAATGGAGTAGGTATCAAATCAAATCAATTTAATCGTAATAATCAGTACAATATATACAATGATAATCAGCACAATAATCAGTACAATCATTCGGTACAAAACGTGGTATTAATAGAATTTTTATCGAGTATGAGCCACCACAAGTGGGTGAAATACACCTAGGCACAAGGCGCCTGTTTGTGTTGTTTCACACACTCGTAGATGGAATGTCAATTTGGGTACAATATGGACTAGTTCTAAGTAGTAATTGAAATTTTAGATTCGTCCAGTGGGGGGAAGGGGGTGAGGGTCGGAGAGAGAGCATAATAGGGGATTGAAATATAATTCAAAATTGATTGATATTATTAACGTTTGTTTTTCCAGTATATTCTTAGAATATATTTAGTATACTTGGGTTTTCTAGTATGTGTTTCTTGATAGCAAGTTTGAATTCTTTGTTTTTTTTTATAGTTTTTAGATCCGTAGGGAGATAGTTATACAATGTGGGTCCGACAAAAAAGATGAATCTTTGCGTGTGGCTCTTTTGGTAAAATGGAGTTCTTATATTTAAATTATCAGAGAATCTTGTTGTTTTCGAGAAGCTTGTGGAATATTTAATGAAGTTGGAAACATCCGAATTAGACTTCGATAGCAATATTGAGCCCTAATATTCAGGACTTTGGTTTCTTGAAATAGTAATTGAGTAGGGAACCTTTTATCTTTTCTGTGTATTATTTTTAATAATGAATTCTGCATGACTTGTAGAGGGTGCAACGTCGTGTTGTATGTTCCCCCCCACACCATAATACAGTAGCGTATTACGCTTTCAGCCAGAGAGGTGTATACGAGAGATAGGTTTTTTCGTGAGAGAATATCTCTAAGCATATAAAATTCGTATATGAGAAGTCTCAGGCTATTCATGACATGTGTAATGTGTTCATTCCATCGTATATGTTGGTCAATAGTAACTCCCAAATATTTAATCGGGGAATTTCTTTCTATCGTTGCGCAGTTACATGTGTATCTATCATTGCAGAGTGGTGTGTGTATTTTTAAGGTATCACTTGGAGGTGTGTCTCTGGTATTCAGAGAGAATGTCATGAATTTAGTTTTGTTTATGTTCAAACTCAGTAGGTTATGATTCAACCAGGTGAGAATTTTTCTAAGATCGTTTTCTGCAGTTATGTAGACGTCATTCCAGGTTTCATCTCTGAATATCAGCGCGGTGTCATCCGCATAACATATAATATGTCCACGAAAGCCATTGATTTGAGATATTCTATTTATATAAATCAGGAATAGAATAAGGCCTAATACCATGCCCTGAGGCACACCCACTGATATATGTGCTGTGTTACTGAGTTGTTCCCTTATCTTAAGTTTTTGTGTCCTCTGTGACAGATAATTTCTCATCAATTCCAGACTGATCCCTCTTATTCCATACTCGAAAGTTTGTTCAACAAGACGTCATGTGACACGGTGTCAAACGCCTATGCCAAATCAAGGAAAACGGCCAAGCATTTGGACGAATTATCCAAAATCTCTGTTGTGTGTTCTACGAAGTCTAAGACAGCCTTTTCTGTATTCGAGTTTTGGATGAATCCAAAGTGCCTGTCGGTTATAACCCAATGTTTATTTAGAAATTCAAGTATTCTTTTATTGACAGATTGTTCGAAAATTTTTGCGAAATTATCTATCACAGATATAGGTCTGTAATTTTTCATTTCATGTCTATTCCCTGCTTTATAAACTCGGACAACTCTCGACTCTTTCTATTGGTTGGGTAAGTTACCGTTTGTATAGCATAGATTTATTATATGTTCAATCGGCTTCAGGATATATGTGTGTGTGTTCCTAATAAGTTTAGTATCTATTCCATCTGGCCCTGGTGCACAATTGTTTTTTAATTTAGCTATATGTTGGATTATCTCATTCTCATCAATGGGTACAAGGAAAAGCGAAGGCGCAATTGAGGGTTTCATTAGAAAATTGTCGGGGAGATCACATTTATCAATTTTACTTGCCATGTCAAGGCCTATTTTAGTGAAATAGTTATTAAAATAATCACGTTTTGTTTTATTTTCAGTTATGGGGTGCCCATTTTCTCCAGTTATAGTGGTGTTTTGTATTTGATTTTTATTTGAGTTAGTGTTGGATATTTCGTTTATAATTTTCCATGTTTGTTTACAATCTCCGTTTATTTCATCTAGTTTATTTTTATAATATTGGTTTTTTGTCGTTCTAATCAATTTATTTACTTCATTTCGGTAATTTTTGTACTGTTGCTCAAGTTTATGAGAATAATTTTTAATTAGTTTCTTTTTTAGGTAGTCCCTTGTTTTCATTGAGTTGATTAGTCCTTCAGTTATGCAAGGTTTTAATTTTTGTTTTTTATTATTTTTCACTTATTTAATTGCAGTTGCTTCCTTGGCATGCTTTACTAAATTTTTGATAAAAAGGTCATACCATTTCTGTGTTTCCCTACATATTGAGACATCATTCCATGTTTCTTTTTCCAAGATTAATTTCAGTTTATCAAAGTTTATCCTTTCGAACTGTTTTGAATTTCTAGGTGTTTGTTTTGTTATTGCTGGTACGGTAATATCTACGAAAGTTGTGTAATGGTCCGTAATGCTACTATGGACAACTGCAGGTTTGCAGTTTATTTCATTTTTTATGAGATTGCTTTTTCTAATGAATATGTGATCTATCAGTGTAGTCGATTCCCTGCATACTCTTGTAGGTACATTAATGTAGGATAAAAACCCATTTTCGGACATGATTTTCTGATAGTGATTCGTATTATTGGATGTTAAATCAAGTAAATTTATATTTACGTCTCCAAAAAACAACTCAAGATGTTCCTTATTCACGGTAGGAAAATAATCCTCTAGGTCACTTAGATAGGTTTAAGTGTCAATTGAGGGAGATTTATAGGTAGCCGTGATACCAATTTTGCTATAGTTTCTTGAGTTGTTTGCTAGTGTTGTTATTCTCAGTAGTTTTGTTTCCGTTAATTCAGTATCAGTTGTCATGGAGTTTTTCATGAAAACTATCAGACCATCATTTTGGTTTATTTGGAAGTCATTGTAGTGTATGGTAAAATTTGGAATAGTAAAATCACTTACCGCCTCTATCCTCCAGGTTTCTGATACGATGATTATATCTATTTTGTCAATAACCTCATGTAGATAGACAACTTGTTCATCGAAATTTTTTCTTAAACTTCGGATATTGAAATGAATCACCCCTTTACTACTTGTCGCTCCGACCTCGTATTCCCCAATACATTCTTGTAAGCTCCTATATGTTTTAGTTACAATTTCTTCATGATTGTCCGAAGTATTTAAGATTTCTAGCATAATTTAGTAAAAGAACAAAATTTTATAAAAGTTAATTGAATAGTAGTAGTAGGCTAAGGAATTGGGTAGTAACAATAGTGTGGTGCGAGCTTTAGTATTCTACTGCCCATAATATTAATTTATTTTAATTTAAAAGAGATATTAATTTATAGTTCAAATATCAAAGTTTCAAGTATTACGTAATTTAATTGGCATTATGAGATTAATCCTAATGTGAAGAATATAATGTTATGTTACAAAGTTTTTTCAATATCCTCTCGGAATCAACTGTTAACTCTGCCGCTTAACCCGTAGTAATCTAGTTTTTTCAGTAATAGTGCTTGATCAACGCATTCAAACGCCTTGGATAGGTCGCAGTAGATGCTAATACACCAATAAAATTTTCTTGTTTTCCTGCGTCTGATGAATTCGTTTGATCACAGTGCATGTTGCTTCTGTTGTGTTCATATCAGGCTCAAATCCAATCTGAGACTCTGTTATGATATTATGTAATACCAGACATGAGTTAATTTGCTCATCAACTAGCCATTCTTGGAGCTTTGGGATACACGGTAGTAGTGGGATGCATCTGTAATTGCTCATATCTTTTCTCTCACCTTTTATGAAAATTGGTACAATGACTGCAGTTTTGAAACAGTGGGAAAAAGGTCGTCCTTCTGACAGTAACAAATTGAATAAAAGATAAAGGGAGTTTTAACGAGTTTAGTGTTTTTCTCAATTAGTGTCATGAAAATGTTATCTATACCCGTTGAAGGTTTTGGTTTTCGTTTTGAGATACAGTTTTTTGGGTTTGTTTTGATAACTCGTGCGAAAAGGGAAGTATCGATGTCATTGAAGTTGACGTTCCTCTGATAGAACTCATTGGACCCTTCTACGTGCGTGTTGGGCATGTTCATACTAGGGGCATTTTCAGAAAATTGTTTAGAATTTTTGGCAACTTCTTACGAATTGGTGATAGTTTCACCATCGATATCAATTTATGATTTACTTCATTCCAATAAGTCTTGGATTTGTTAGTTGCTGTGTTAATAGTGCTCAGGAGATGATGGACTACTGCGCTTGCTGTCCGGCACTTGGATTGTAATGTGTATTTTTTATATATTTCAAAGTCCCCAAATCGGAAGAATGTTTTTCTTTCGAACTTGCATAAGAGTTTTATGCCAGTAGTCATCCAACTTTTAAATTACCTTTTTCCGTTGATTTTGATATTTTTAGAGGGAATGCATATTCGAAGCAGTTTTCAATCTGTTTCTTCTCAAAGAACATCAAAGCTTCATTCACATCATAAATTTCATACAAAGTATAAAATTATAGAGAATTTGTGAAAGCGTCATTATTTTTGTTGGTAAAAATCCAAGACTACTTGGAATATAGAAATCTCTTGATCAACAAAACAAACGAAAAACAAGAGAAAATTCAAATTGATATTGATGATGAAACTATCACCAATCCGCGAGAAGTGGAGTATTCTCGCGGATTGGTGATAGTTTTACCATCGATATCAATTTTATATTTTCTCTTGTTTTTCGTTAGTTTTGTTAGTAAAGAGATTTCTATATTCCAAGAAGACTTGGATTTGTTAGTTGCTGTGTTAATGAGGCGATTGTGTTGTTCGGCACTTGAGTGTATTTTTTTATATATGTTAGAGTCCCCAAATCGGTTGTATTTTTTTATTCGTATCTACGAAAAATATTTTGAACTTGCATAGGAGTGTTATGCCAGTAGTCATCCAACCTTTGAATTACCTTTTTTCGTTGATTTTGATAGTTTTTAGAGGGAACGCATATTCGAAGCAGTTTCTGATCTGTTTCTCAAAGTACATACAAGCTCCGTTCACATGATGAATTCCATACAAAGGATGAAGCTCTTACTGTTTCATAAGATTTGTGAAAGCATCATAATTTTTTTGCTGAAGATTATACTCTGCTTATATTGAATTTTGGAAGTAGATGTTTTGACGAACTGTACCAGTAATTGTGGTATATGGACAGACAGATGAATTTTTGTTATTCTTGTGAGACTAGTTATAGCTATGGTCAGGTCAAATATAGCTGGAAGGTTTTTGAAATCTGTTAGATTTCTACTGGGTGTTTTGGAGTCTAGAATAAAGTCAAAACATATAATGTATTGGTGATGTTTGAGTTTTTTCTAGAGATCGTCTGATAAATGCCAAAGATTTTCTAAGAATATTTCAAACTCATCCAATGGGCTCTTATATGAACATATGATCACAAGTTTTTCATAAGTACTGTGCATTGCTGCAAATTCGAATTCATTTTCAATGGGTTGGGTATTTATGTTGTGGATACAGTTGATTTCCCTTTATTATCGGCGAATATTACTACACCGCCATGTACGTAATTTCTTCTTGAAAAGTGTTTAATGAATTCGAAGTCTGCAATTTTATAATATTCGGTCTCATCTCCCCTCAGCCAGTGATTGTTGGGACTCATCTCCTCATTTAGTTAAAAAATCAAATTTAACTCCACATGTTTGACTTTATTTGCCATCAAGAAGTGAAAACAAAACATCTTTAATTTTTGTAGCAGAACAACAACCCAACATAAACGTAGATCTGTACTCTCCTATGAGTGATGTAGAGGATCAAAATATATTGCGTATCTGAGTGAGAGAAAAATCTCAATGGTTGACGACGGCAGACGGGAGTGTTGCAGTTCTTGTCTTGGAATGTTGGTATAACTAATCAAAGAGTCTGAACATATACCCCCACCTTGCAAAGACAAAATAATTGATTATTACAAAATTCGTGAATAATATCACATGGTCCAATTCAACATTATTGGTCTCCATTATAAGTCACCATATTCTTTTCCATTCGAAAGAAGATGGTTCCACTCCGAGAAGAGGACAAAGTTTAGTTATGGAACGTTTAAGCTCATCATTTTGAGTTTCAACTTAAGTTACCCGCACTCGATGGTCAGGACCAGGGTGAGACTTTGATAACCCTTCCTTAAACGCCAGTACAAAGGTGCTAGATTGTCATCATTAAGGAAAACTATTTATCCAGCTTGTAGGTTGTTCTTTTTCCTTCAGTCCACTTACACAGCTGCTGCAATTATGTGAGATATTCACCTGACCGTCGTGAACAAAAATGTTGGAACATCATTTGTATGTTGAAATTTGGAAGTCTGTTAACTGGAACATTTCGAATGTCTGGATCTGGTAGTGAAGTCGAGCGTCGTTCAATTAGGAAATGGAAGGAGTAAGGACATGTCATCAGACTTGAGGTTGAAGGAAAAAGAGGTCCAGAAGGGGACTGCCTCAATTTGTGTGAGTAATGTCGCCAAAACCTTCATGAGTTAAGGAACTGTCACTCAAAATTCTTTTCAAATCATATTTTCCAGGAACGCACTCTTGTTCCCATGAACTTCCAAAATTTGGGGATTTTGCAGGGATAGAATTTATGATATTCCTCCATTTTCAAATTCAGATTTCAAATGTTCTGATTGACTTCTGAGGAATTCACCCCACTCTTTTAAGTCGGTATTGGCTCCAATGAAATTTGACCCGTTGTCGGAAAAAACTTCTTTAGGTTTACCTCTTTGTTAGGAAAAACATCGGAATGATGCAATAGAATCATCAGTTGTCAAGACTGATACGGCCTCGAAGTGGATTGTCTTTGTTGCAAAACAAATGTATAGTCAAACATAACATTTGATAAATTTTGCCCCTCTTCCTTTTATATGTTTTATCATAATATATACCTATGGTTTGATGGTTTGAGATTGAAAACTAGGAGTAACCCGTGCTTTGGGGAGGATACCCATCGATAGCTGGAGTGGTTTGGGGTTCATTCGAAAGCAAGTGATCCACTCATGAGTTTCATTTTGGCCAAATTTCACCACCTAAGACCCAGTAATGTTCGCGAATTGCATTTGGTAACATGTAAGGTCCAGATTTATTATGTTCTGATCAAAAAGCATCTCACTAAGCTGTGTTTTCCAGATATAGAATGGGGTGTTTTCAGAATACTCCAAAAGTGACAATTGTGTTGTCTACACCTCAATAGAATCATCAACAGATCGTCTTGCAATTTATGACCTATATATTGAATATCATTCAAAGAAATTCCCCAACTCGTTTGAGGAAACCTATTGAAAACTACTCTGAGTTTCGTTGTGGAGACATTTTTCCACAAGATTCTTCACACAAAAACATATGCCACAATCTGGAATATCCTCGATGAAATCTATATAAATTTTACTCATTTTAGGATTTTTCTCTAACTATTTTTCAGAAGCTAAAAATCGAACGATAGCATGCTGCTTTCATTTCCCTGATTCAGGAGATTTTTCGAATGGTATTTAAAAAATAATTTTTCCATCATCAGCTCTTCTCGTGGTTTCCAAAAATATTTTCTCACGTCTTCTTTCAAGAGGACCAGTCTTGAACTTGGAGGTGCATCGATTTTCCAAAAAAGTGTTCATCTATTACTGTCATGTTACACCTTACCAATGAACGATACTCAACAAAAGTAATAGGAACTGCCACAATCATGTTTGTTAAATTGGTTGACCTCTTCCCAAATTGATTTGACCTACCGAGAGCAAATTATAAAAAACTTTCGCTCAAAGGAAAATATAATTTTTTTCGGATTTTGAAAATTCAGGAACAGCCAGTTTCAAATGGGGAGGTAATTCCAATTGTGAATGTTTTTGAATAGGAATGGAACCTATATATATATATATATATATATATATATATATATATATATATATATATATATATATATATATATATATATATATATATATATATATATATATATATATATATATATATATATATATATATATATATATATATATATATAATATTTCTGAATATCAAACATGAAACTCTTTGATTATAACCTGATATAATGTAACATCTGATTTAAAATCTACATCTGATTACACATTCAACATCGTATTTTGGTACTCCTTAGTTTTTCAAATGTTCAATGATTATTATCTGTCCTGATGTCCCAGTTTTGGAATTATCCGAAACTAAGGCAAAATTTTCTTGAGGAATTTTGCCTGAATTGTTGCTGATTTTAACATTTCGCCGAGCAGGGGCATCAAAATGCAAAAGTGAGTTATGTTTTGCTCCACATTTCCGACAACTTCCTGCTCCACACTCTTTGCTTATGTGGTTGCCTTTTTTCAAACAGTTGGGACAAAAGACTAACCGCTTAGCTTGATCATATCGAAAATGTTCTCTCAATTTTAGAAAGTCAGGACAATTGGCTATATAATGTTATGCTATAGACCCATAACTGTTTCCACGGTCATATGTGAAATAATAGAGAGATCACTGTATAGTAGAATTATAACATACTTTGAGAAATATCAAATGATCAGTATGTGTCAAAATGGTTTTTATTCAGGGAGATCAACAGAGAGTGTTATCTACAATCATTTCCAGTATATCCATAAACATTTGGATCAGGAGAAACATGTGGGGATACTTTTATTTGATCTCACCAAAGCATTTGACTGCTTGGATTTGAAATTTCTCGAGAGTAAGCTTCAGTCGGTAGGCATTAGGAAGAAAATAAAAAGATGGTTGATGTCCTGTTTGGGGCATAGAAAAATATTTATCAGAATGAATGGCACCGAAAGAGAAACATACGATGTGAATTCCGCAAATATCAATTCTGGGGCCACTCCTGTTTCTCATATTCATTAATGACCTTCCAAATTTCATGAAAACTGATTGCCTAGTGCTATATACAGATGATGTTTCATGAACAGCATATGGTGATAATTCTCAAATATTACAAGAGAAATTGAATAATTCAGCAAACAAAATCACCGAATGGTCACAAAAACATGGAGTGATACTCAATGCTTCAAAGACCGTTCTTCTACACGTGAACCCGAGAAAAGAATACGCCATCAAATTCATATAAATATAGGAACAGTTTCGTTACAACCAATTTCTTCTGCACGATTTCTTGGAACTTATCTGGATTCAGACATGTCCTTCAAAACCGCTATTGAGAATGTCAGCAAGAAAGTAAACTCAAGTTACCATGCTATAGTCCAACTGAGAACGATATTCAATAAAGAACAACTCCTCAATGTCTATTATGCGCTCGTTTACTCTCGAATTAGCTTTGACATTATTGTATGGGAAAGTACATCAATGGCTCGCAGACTACTGATCTCACAAAAACGTATTATCAGACTTATATTTGGTATCAAACGAACAGACGCATGTAAACCATATTCAAGAGATGATAACATCTTAACAGTTCCCAGTATGTATATATTTACAAATGTATTTCGCTTGTCATTATGAATATAGATCCACTAACACATAATCATGATAGTCATAATTATAAAACTAGGCATGGCAATTTGCTACGAATTCCCCACCACAGAACTTCCCTATATGAAAAAAGTCCTCAATACACTGGTATAAAGTTTTTCAATATACTCCCGGAATCAATAAAAAGTGAAAGAAATGAAATACGTTTCAAAAAACAACTAAAAAGTTATTTGATTGAGAGATGCATCTATAGCCCAAGCGAGTTTCTGACTTCTTAACTGTAAAAAATTGTATTGACAGTTAAAAGTTACTGAACATAGTGTGTCTACATGTCTATATGTGAATAATAACTGAAATTGTATAATAACTGTTATTTATGTGCCTGTGAGTCTTCGAGTCTTCTCTACGGTCTCGTAGAATGAAATTTTATGTATTATAGGTGTATATATTTTTATATTCATATTTTTGAGATGTCCAATACCATGTTATATGGTCTTAATGGAATAAAATATCATTATTATTATTACAAAAACCACAACACGGATTTGAGGTTGCCAAAAAATGTTTATTGAATTCAACTCCACTTTTTCTCCCTTAATTCTGTTTTTTTCAATGTTTTTCAACATGTCCACTCGTTCTTTTGAAAATTGTTAGAACTGTTCTAACACTGGAACTTTTTCTTTGGATTTATGTTCCTCCCAAACCCGAAATGTTGTTGGATCAAGTTTATCTACACTCGAATGTATAATCATTGGATCCCATAGACCTATATCAACCCCAAGTTTTTTCAAAGCAGATAGAGTTTTTGTAATGGTATCCAACATATTGCGCAAATCTTCTGCTGATTCTATATTTATTGATTGAAATTGAATGAATGCCTTCAAATGATAATTTACCAACAACGGTGTATCAGCTGAGACTTCAACTACGCCGACAACCTTTTGGGCTTCCTTCTCCCTGAAGAGCACCTATCACAAAATGAAATTTTTCAATATTTAATATTGCTGCATTATTATGAACGAGAGACTCGAATGTGTCCCTTAATTCTAAACATTTTTCGAAATCTCCACTGAAAGACGGTATTCGACATTGCAGGTGAACGTGGCCCCGTTGGAAGAGAAACCGCGGCATAAGATATTGAAACTGGTTATTTTACTCATGCCACTGGGGTTCGTTAGAATGATTGTATATATTTTTCGTGACTTTTCTGAAGCCTGTCGAAATCATTTTTGCCAAGGATGTGTTTTTATGAAGAAGATCTTCGAACGACTGTCTTTCATTAGTTTGCCCATCCAAATTTTCAACATTTACTACCATGTCTATGTCCCTCTGAATTTCTTCGACTTATTTCATCAACGAGTGAGCCCTATCCATTCTCGAGTATTTAATACCATCACTAAATCATCTTCAATGGCGTTATTTGTTGATTCTCTATAAGCCCATCCAAAAATTTCATGAAATTTGTCAACTTGCCCTTTACAATTCTCCTTTTTCGTTTCATATCCCTAGGTTCTGATTCAGACCTGTTCACCTAATTGAATGTCAAGCGCTACTATCCCACACAAAACGAAAACAGAATCGAAAAATAAATAGGAAATACAGGAAAATCGAACAGCCCACCAACTCCTCTGTATATACTACCTCCGTCACTGCTTTCTATGTATTCAGCATATTCGAAGGTCCTGCTGCACCAGGTATCGTAGCCGCTTCCACCTATTTGAATGATTGCTCATGCGTTTGATATCGTATAGTTTCACTATCTAATCGGAATATCCAGTTTAGTAGAGTCACTTCATTGATTTCCCCAACTAAGTTTCCAGAGATTGACAGTTCACACGACTGTGTTCTTTTCCAAATCCTCGTTCATTATTTACAATTATTCTAAATATCCAGGCCCGATGGACCAATATGTTGAGACTTGTATCATCCGCTGTTGATCTCTTTATTCAGTTAAAAAATGAAGTTTGACTTAATTTGCCATTAAGAAGTAAAAACAAAACATCTATATTTTTTGTAGCATGACAACAACTCAACATGAAAATAAATATGTTCCCTCCTATGAGTAAATAAATAGTAGTTTAAAAACTGAAGAACACGCTTTGATAGAAAACTAAACTAAAAGGTAGAAAATAATTTTAAATGAGTTTGAAATAAGAATACAGTGATTAACAACAAATTTATTTCATCGTAGAAAAGCGTGGGGTGCTTGATGTCAGTTGTTGTTAATATTTCATGGACAGATATTGGTAAAAGTAGAATCATTATGAAAATATCTTAAGAAGCACCCCACGCTTTTTTATGATGGAAGGAATTTGTTGTTAATCACTGTATTCTTATTTCAAACTCATTTGAAATTATTTACTACTTTTTAGTTTTTTATTAAAGCGTGTTATTTAGTTTTTAAACTATCATTTATTTTCAACTTTTCAGTTTTGTTTTCTATTACAGCGTGTTTTTTTTTAACTATTATTATAATTATTAAATTTTTTTAACTATTATTCTTCAATTTTGAATAGAATCGGACCATAATCACAAAACTCGTCCGCCATTTTAGAGCCGTCATCTTGAATCCTTCAATTTCGACAAAATAATCATAATCTCCGACCCCAAAGACCCCCATATACCAATTTTGAATAAAATTGGACCATAATCACAAAACTCGTCCACCATTTTGGAGCCGCCATCTGGAATTTCACAATTTTCACGAAAGAATCATAATATTGGACCCCAAAAACCCCCACATACCAATTTTGAATAGAATCGGACCATAATCAGAAAACTCGTCTTCCATTTTGGATACGCCATCTTGAATTTTTCAGTTTTGACAATATAATCATATTCTCTGACCACGAAAGCCATCAGATACCAATTTTGAAGCGAATCGTACCATAATCACAAAACTCGTACGCCATATTGGAGCCGCCATTTTGTTTTTTTTTCAAACAAAATTTTCCTAATGCATTTTCACCGGAATTATGTACACCTGCCAAATTTCGAATCATCCGTACGTCTGGAAGTGGGTCAAAATCGCACCCAAAAGAGTCGGTTACAAACAAACATACTTACGGTTACAAACATACAAGTGAAGCTAATATAAAACGTGTAATAAAAAGAAAAAAAAGAAAATATATTGCGTATCTGAGTTGGAGAGGTTCAGACGGCAGTGTTGCGGTACTTCACAGAAGTCTTGGAATGTTGTTATAACTGATCAAAGAGTCTGAACAGTGTTAGGAAGAACATATGATATTGATATTTTCAGTGTGTTTATTTTCATATTCATCCAGAAATATTATAATTTTTATTCCAGTGAGTGAACATTCAGATGCAGCAAGATGGGACTATAATCGGGGGCCGGCAGGACCTCTTTTGTGGAGTTAATTTCTGATTTTCCTTATTGGACTTCTTCATTCATAAGACGATGATGACGCTTGATCTGCTGGAAACAGATCAATACCAAACATATCTGGACTGCAATAAAACTAATTTGTTTGGTGTTAAACTGCTCACAATTTTTTTTTTCAATTTTAATTGATGTGATTGATGGAATCTCATATTTCAACAAGGTTCTACATCTTCTGGAATTTGAATAAAATGTCTCGAATTCGACAACATCCTCTCAATCAAAATCAATCAATGAAAACTGTGCAATTTTGTTGCAATGCAATGCAATATATGATACATGATATCTGGTTGAAAAAAATCCATCTATATTATAATTCCACCCGAATTGAAGTATCCGATGGATCAATTGAAACTCCACATCATTCCCAAACGAGTACAATGTAGGAATAAATCATATGTCAACGATGGCTGAAAACCGAGCTCGCAAATTAATAGATGATTCGAACGAAACACACTTGTGAAGTACGAGCGCGCATACATATACTTCGAGGCAAATTGTGTTCGTTAATTCTTTTGATCTATGTTCGCTTCGCTTTGCTAGTAATTCAGGAATTCCACCGAGAAACAAATTCAAAGACGGGGGAATATTGTGCAATTTGACAGGAGCCTATACGCTAGATGATTCCATTATTTTATGTTCAGTCAAAGAACGTGATACCTCATCAATCTTTCCAATATTAATAGTAAACATATACGTAGATTATTGATGAAATGGTAAATTGTACGACGGGCTGAAAATTATAGTCGTTCCAACGAATAAAAATTTATACAAGTGATAAATGAATATTCCATACTTTTTCCATGAATACAATGATGTATCTCAAACGGCTCACCCTTCCACTGTGAATTACCGAAATTCCATTCCTTAATGATGTGATTATAGAAAAAGTAATTCATTGTAAATACTGGATGAAAATGGTTCCATACTCATTTGTAACATAATCGCTGGAATTTCGCATCCCTGGAACTTTTTTGCAATTAAAGGATCTTTTTATAACTTGGTGCGAGTATATTCATTCTTTTCCTACTCCCTATTAAATTTCTCCCACATTATTAACAGCAACGCGTGCATTTTCACTGCCCAACCATGAATATTATATTTCATTTGGTGTGCATGTTTTGTAATTGCCACTATGAAGATGATGATTCAGAAGTCAAAGAAAATCCTCGACTCTTGCGGGACGATCACGGGGTTGTAATCCTTTCGACAATTTCAAAAAACACGTTCTCTCTTTCATATGACACCTTCCTGCAAATTCTTTCCGCCGCATTGAACACCTTGTTTCCCAACACCTTGAACGGTCACAGAGAGATTTTGTCATACCTCTAAATGAGATACCGCGGTTGAACTAGCCGTTAACTGGAAGCGTGTCTACAAGCTCATCGTTTTTGTGATGTGCAATGGTTATAAAACAGACAAAAACGATAGCCTAGTGGATACTTATGATATCTCATCAAACCCGACAGCTTGGTTTCATGACGTGTGTGAACTCCTCATTATGTGT
This sequence comes from Gonioctena quinquepunctata, assembly GCA_018342105.1. NCBI lineage: Eukaryota > Metazoa > Arthropoda > Insecta > Coleoptera > Chrysomelidae > Gonioctena > Gonioctena quinquepunctata. Next base: position 122,219 of record JAFIRS010002676.1, on the reverse strand, counting down.
GTGTTATGTATTGTGTGGCCAATCAGGAAACAGAACGATGTAAAGCCAAACGCCAGAAGCTGTCATATGAAACTGTTATAGGTCAACCGAGTGATTTGATAGGACCGTACTAATGCTTTCAAAAATGTCCAAATGGTGTTATCTTTGTTATCTTGCAACGTTTATACAGGGTCTCCCACGGTCTATGGGAGGTCAGACGTTCTGGAGAACTGATAATAGGATTATTCTAAAATTTTGGTTTCTCAGGTAATTAGTTCTGCCCTATCGATCCAAAATATTGACACCGCTGCAGCATTGCCGCTTATATTGAAAAGTAGCAACAACCTTGATATTTTTACAATATATTATTGCATTTTCCGATTTGCTACTGCTTTTTGATTATTTTTGTATGATATCAATCTGCTGCGATTTTCGAGAAATCAATTGTATTACCTATTTTTTGTGCGAAAAGTATTTTCAATTTAATCTTCATTACTGTGATTCTACCGATAGAAACAAAAATAGTGGGAAGTGCTTTTTAGAAATAAAAGCAAGTTTTTATAAAAGTTAGCTATGAAATGACATGGAACATGTCATTATGAAAACTCGAACAATCAGTGCATCAATAAAGAAATGTTCGTGCGTTCATTAACGAAAATTTCACCTGAAAAGAATCAAACTGGAAGACGGCAACTATACAAATGAGGTTTTGATGAAATTGTTCATTCTCCATGGTCAATGTTATCAAATAATAGCAAGAATATGGAAGAGATGCGATGGAATGAATCCCGATTTACAACCAATGATCGGGGGAAAATGTGTACGATTACTAAATGATTTCATCAATTATGGATCAAAACTGAAAGAGAAATAAAAATTACCGACGCCTGTAACTTAAAAAAAAATTACATAAATGTGCTAGCCTATTTGCGAACTCATCTCCAAGCTTCCATAAAAGTGAAAGCATTTTTAATAATCGAAACAAATATTAGAGGGCTGATAAGAATTCACATATTGTCAAGGAAAGGGGATTCCAGGAAATAAATATTTTCAACGTATTCTGCTTTCTGGAAGATAACCCAATGATATTTCTCATTCACGATAAACCGTTAAGCTCTAAGGAATATTTCGGAATAATAAGGTCAGTGATAAACGATTTCTTGGACAATCAGTAAATATAGGAGTATCGTACCTGCTGGTTTCAACCGGATGCGGCATCGGTTCATTGCACTGGGGAAGTAACGAAGGCGTTGTTCCAAATGTTCGAAGATCGTTGGTTTAGACGTTTAGAACCGTAAAATTGGCCTGCGAGATCACCCGCCCTAACGTCACTTGATTTCAACTTGTGGGGGAATTTGAGAATGAAATGTTACATGTCATCGGTACCCAATAAACAAGACCTGCGCCAACGAGTGATCAATTCGAGGAGCTTGATGCCAATGACATAAGGAGTGCCACAAATCTTCCAACAATTATTCGGATTTTAAAATGTTTGAAATTGTTAATTGCTGTTTAGCCGTTTTGTCATTTGTTATTTTACATAACGAAAATAGTTTTTCAATAGTTAGGTAAATTTTGTTTCGCTTTTAGTTTTGACTCATGACTGATACATTCATTTTGTAATCGCACAAGAACAGGGTGTTCATTATATCGTAGATTTTTGTTAATTTCTTAACAATCTTTCTATTCATTATTCAATTTGGAATAATTCGGTTTCCAATCCCCTTTTCCATAATATTTTTCAAAAGTGCCAGAGCGAAAAACATAACCCCAGATGAGTTGACATTTATCCAATTCTAACCGTTCGCAAGTTTTTCATTGCTGGGTTCGATTTGAAACAATAGAAACATGCAGTATGATCAAAAATCAATGAAATTTTTTCATTACTTCACATGAGAAAATCTAAGTGATTTCCAAAGGAACACCTTCTATTTTTCATTTAATGCGATATCTAATTCCATTATCTGCCATTTCATGTTTAAGTACCCTTTAACTAACCTCCAAAAATAGGCATTTTCAATAGTAGATCACACTCCACGACATGTACCTAATTCGACAGAATTGTTAATTTCATTTGTCGTGTTATACATTGATGATAATATTCAAATGTAGAACTGTTGGAAATCTCAACATATATCATTCAAGAATGGATTAACATGATTCCAATGGGTGCGAAAAGAATTGTTCTTCAGCTACGAATATCCGACTCGAACCATCCGAATAAGCCTATATTCGAACGATTCATACACAATTCCCGGAAGACTGGAAATGTAGCTTTTAGATGGGCGGCAGATAGAAACTCATCATTGAAAATATAGAGAATGGATTCCATGCTTTGGAATGTATTCCATACGTTTGAATAAAAATCAATTCTCATGTGGATTCATACGTACTTTATTTATCTTGGAATCTTTCTCATCTCTTGTTGCTATAGGGAATGAAAATTGGTTTCTCATTGGACGAATTCTCTCTGCAAGTGGTAGAAGCAAAACAATTTCCAAAAATGATATGGCCATCAGCAGGGACTCTACATTATATGAAATAATGTATATATATATATATATATATATTATATATATATATATATATATATACATATATATACAGGGTGTTGGCTAACTACGGTACGAAACTTCAGGGGGTGTTTCGTTAGGTCATTTGACAAAAAAAAGTTTCTATGGACATATGTCCGGAGTTGCTTCGTTTCTGAGATACAGGGCGTTGAAGTATAAAAAAAGGTATTTATAAAATATCCTGAATATCCTGAAACCGATGTGGTTGAAATGTGGTACAGCTATTTGGAGTAATAAGGCAATTATTTGACCCTAAGTAGGTCCAGTGGCGTCTCAGTGGGCACCACAGCCAACAATACTGAGAAAAAAAATATTTTCTCCTTTTCAGTGCATTTGAATATAAGCGTGGGTTCTAAAAAGTTTTTTATAAGCGTGGTAAAAATACAAATTTTTGGCCTTCTGTGTTTTTTTTTCATATTTAGCATAGTTTTCGAGAACAAAAAAATGAAGGCACTCTACAATCATGATTACCTGCTATAGAGACCAGCTGACAGTGATAGTATTGTAATATCAGTAAAAGTCAGAGTTGTCAATTACCAGTGATTCCATTATGAATACTTTTACTAACGCTGAAATGGCTGACATGCACTTTATTTATGGATTAGCAAATGGAAATGCGGACGAAGCACGGAGAATCTACCAGGATAGATATCTTAATAAGTAATTCCATGTGCTGAAACATTTAGAACGCTACATGCAAGATTATGTGAAACTGGAAGTTTTAATAAAAATGTAAGTGGTGGAAGACCAGAAACTGTAACAACGCCTGAATTAGAAGAAGCTATACTTGATGCGATAGAAGAAGATCTTTCAAATAGTACCAGCAAGATTGCACTGCAGCTTGAAGTAGGCCCAAAATCCGTTTGGAAAGTTCTTAGTAGAAACCTCCTATACCCATATCACATACAGCGGTTCCAAGCTCTACTGCCTAGGGATTTTCACCCAAGATCAATGTTTTGCAGGTGGTTGACACAATAATAATTTTTCACCAAATATTTTATTTACGGAAGAGGCAAATTTTTCACGAGATTCTATTATGAACTTTCACAATAACCATTTCTGGGCCGACGAAAATCCCCACATCATTAGAGAAAGTCATTTTCAGCAACGATTTTCGCTGAATGTTTGGGTAGGAATTATTGGTGACTACCTAATTGGACCCTTTTTTTTACCAGCAAGATCATCAGGTCCATTCTATACGGCTTTTTCGCGAAATCATTTACCCATTTTGTTGGAAAGAAGTACCCGTACTTGTAAAGGGCAACATGTGGTTTATACACGACGGAGCACCAGCTCATTTTAGTGTTCTTGCTCGTCAGCATCTCAACATCACCTACCCTAATCGCTGGATTGGACGTGCAGGACCTCAACATTGGCCCGCTCGCAGTCCTGATATGAATCCTCTAGATTTTTATTCATGGGGTCATCTGAAGGATCTCGTTTATAAAATTCCTATACTAGATGTGAATGACTTGAGGAATCGAATAAGTGACAATTGCAATGTCATAAGGAATACTCCAGGTATTTTTGATAGTGTCAGGCAATCAATGACACATCGATTGCAGTCGTGTATTTCATCAGACTGTGGACATTCTGCTCATTTACTTCAATGTATATATATATATATATATAAAAAATATATATATATATATATATATATATATATATATATATATATATATATATAGTTTGTGGGGTTTCTTGGGTATTGGATCCCGAAATAATAACGAGCCTTCAATTTATTAACCGACGAAACCAAAAGGGAGGAGGTTCTCTAGTCGACCCGTATATTTTTTTTTCCATCATTTTTTTTCACGCATAACTTTTTACTGAGGCGTCCGATTCCGAATTTTATTTTTTCAGTGGATAGGGTGTATTTTGAAGGTGGTCTCATTTGAATTTAAAAGAAGAAATCCACCCCTAAGGGTAGCAACATGAAGGATATTGATCACCCACCCTCTGAATTCTGGTCCGTTAACCGATTCTTTCAGGCATAACTTTGTACTGGGTTCTTCGATTTGGATGATTCTTTCTTTAATAGATAGGGTATACCTTATATTTAGATTTTGAATGGAATTATATACCCTTACGGGTAGGAAAATAGGGGTTAATTGATTTTTCACTCATGAACATTAGCACACACATACGTAGTTGACAATGACAGATCGCTACTGACATTATTTCTGTTCCACATATGTCAAAACCATTATATTCAATGAGAGGATGGAATGATATACAAAGTAATGAAATAAACCAACCAGAACAACAAAAATAATTTATATTACAACAAATAGTGAAAGTAGATAATCATATTATTTAACTGGTAATAGTTGGTGTAAGGTGGGTAAGTAAGTATTTTGGAAGTAATAAAAAAACAAGAAGGTAGTTATTAGTATATTTGAGCCACAGAAAATTCAAAAATAAAAACTTTTTAACAAAAAGTTATACCGACGAAATACGGAACTGAAAAGTAAAGAATAAAATAAACTTTCTTAGTCTCAGTAACTGAGCTCCTAAACTAATGTAAGTAAATAATTTTGAGTCGGCGCCAAACAAACAATCAACGAACATCATTAAATTACTTCAAAAAAATGATCAGAATGTCACCGCGCAACTCGATGCCATCATTTCACGCCTAACCCAATTCATTTGCTTGTTTGTTTGGCGCCGAATCAAAATTAGTTACTGACATTAGTTTAGGAGCTTAGTTACTGAGACTAAGAAGGTTTATTTTATTTTTTACTTTTCAGTTCCGTATTTCGTCGGTTCAATTTTTTGTTAAAAAGTTTTTTCTGTTCATAGACGTTTCGCCCTTGGCCAAAGGCTTCTACAGTATTTATTTATTCTAAATATTATCACATTTTTGAGCTAGAATGATAATGGATAACAATATCAAACTGTATAGTGTGAAATGTTTTTATAGGTTACGTACCTTGGTAATTTTGTTTTTTTCCATTATGAGTGAGTTGTTACTTTTAGTTGTGTTTGGGATTTCTTTTTCATTATTTTTCGAACTAGCAATTATTAGAATGATTGTTATATTTGTAAATTTGTGTATAGTTTCGGAGATTTTCATGATGTTTGCGGAATGTCAGAGACGTGACAAGTGAAATATTCAGTTTGATTTGTTCTTTGTTTTTGGTGGGTTTGTTCGTTAGTCAGGAAGGTATTTGAATTACAATTCTCAACACCCCATGTCACAAAAAAGAGTGTCATCATTGGCATAACAGATAAAGCAATAACATCAACCAGCCCAATAAACCGAAAACAAATACTTGAAAACGTAAGAAACACTTTAATTAACAACAATTACCCAATAAACTCAATAAACAAAATGATTGAATAACGTACGTACAAATTTTACGATAACGATAAACAAAAAATAGAGACCCCATAAGACAACCTTTTGTTTCTATACCATACATACCAGAATCATCAGAAAATATCAAAAACATTGAAAAAAACATACAAACTTGTTTCAAATCACATAATCTAGTGAAACGACTATTTACCCCCCTCAAATTTCCCATATAAAAAAATTCAATTCAATTTATAGCTTCCCAAGCAACCAAATATACGTTAGTATGACATCACAGCGGTTAGAAAATGGGCTAAAGGCTCACAAATTCATGAAAAATTCGAATACAGCTCTGAACAAACATTGAAATCGTCGAAAATCACAATCCAAAATTCAAAAATACAAAAATACTGGACTATGAAAACAATACAGAAAAAAGAACAATTAAGGAACTGAATATGAATAATAGATCCGATATAAATAATTGAGGAAAATTTACCATACTATTTTTCAAACCAAATCCAAATTATAATGAAAACAAGTATTATCTAATCCAATCGCTCGCATGTAACCCACACAGTGTGAAAAACCTACCAACGAACAAACCAACCAAAAACAACTCAAATAGAATAATTAACTTACCACAGCGGTTGACGTTCCTCAGACAACACCATAAATAGCTCGGAAACCATATACATATGGTTACCACAAAGCGAAAAGCTAACCAACGAACAAACCCACCAAAAACAAAGAACAAATCAAACTGAATATTGTCACGTATTTGACTTTCCGCAAACGACATCATGAAAATCTCTGAAACTGTACAAATACATCCTTTATATTTATATAATTTTAAACAATGGTAATGAGTTTTCATAAACTTCGAACTTCGTTTTATGCCTTGATTCAAATTTTTTTTGTTCACTATATTAGATGAATATAATCAACATCATTGAAACCAACTTTAACAAAGTTGTAAGTAGCATAAGGTTTCGCACTTGAATATTTATATTATTATTGGTTTTTTCATCTATTGTAGTTTTCCTGATGATGGAAATAAACATTTTCGATAGCTTGGATAAGCTTCATATATATATACAGTGACCGGCAGAAAGTACGCATTATATGGGAACTTTTTTTAATATAATATTTCGATACATGCAATCGCTTCTGCATCAAAAGAAACCCCAAAAGATGTTGTACAGTGCCGTTCGTCTTTTCATGTTTGGCGGGAAATTTAAAAAAATTAAAAATTATGTCTCAAAACACATTTATTTGAGAAAATATTGAAAAATGTTATTCGTAAAAGTTGTTAAGAACGACATTTTATAGCCATGTACAAGTTTGTAAAAAAATCTGGGATGAAAAAATAAAAATCAATTTTTGGCATAAAAAAAAATTCAATTTGGAAAAATACATTTCTGACAAAGAATCTCATTAGTAAAGCCGAAGAGTGATATTTTGAATAATATTTTGTAAAGATTCACCAGCTACTTCTATTTTATTCGAAGAAAATTTTAAATCTGTAGATTTGCCATGTGTTCAGCTGCTTCATAAGAGGTCACAGAAATATTATAATCCCGATACTATTTATTATTGACAAAGAAACATGTATCTACATAATTTCAATATGAATTTTTTATCAGAACACAAAATTGATTAAATTTTTTTACATAATTACCTTTTATAATAAAATTAGAAGCTGAAATATTTATAAACCAAACAATTTAATCCATACTCGAAAGTTTGTGGAAGTCCATCACTCGACGTGTCAACCCTGACGTTCAATACATGTAGTTGTTCGGGATTTCATTTCTCTGGACACATTTCGCAGCATTTGTGGTGTAATGTTATTGATACATTGTCGTATTACTTCTTCTAAATGGTCGATATCACGAAATGGCCGATGTTTATAAACCCTACTTTTAAGGTACCCCCATAGAAAGAAATCCAAGGGCGTCAAATCTGGGGATCTTGCAGGCCACGGGTTTTCTGAATATCGTCCTATCCATTTGTAAGGAAAGTGTTCGTTAAGCCACGCTATGACTTCAAAGGTACTATGTACTGACGCTCCGTCTTGTTGGAATGAAATATCATTCCTTCTTTGCAGCGGTAATCCATGTAAGAAATCAAAAAACATATTATTTAAAAACACTTGATAATTTCGTGAATGAATTAAGGTTGCCCCTAAAAAAGTAAGGCCCAACGATCTGTGTATCTAATATGCCGCACCAAACATAAGTTTTGGAAGAAAATTGACTTTTTGCCTCTATCTTCCAATTTGGGTTCTCATCAGCCCACCATCAACAATTCTGGGAACTGACAGTATCGTTTGATGTAAAAGTCGCCTCATCAGTAAATAAAATGTTTGTAGGAAAATTTTGGCATTCTTCAATCATGCCTTGGAACCAAAATGAAAAATCTAAGCGTGCATCAAAATCTCTATCGAGTAAGGTGTGGATGAATTTTGGTTTGTATGCACGGAATTTATTATTCTTCAAAATTCTTCTTATGGATTTTTCAGATATACCGGTTTGTTCCTGCCTCGCCGATAGTGCCATCCATAGATTTTCTGTGACCGATAACAAAACATTGAAGGTAACTTTCTCATTAGTGACGGGCTCACTATGTGGAATTTTGTAACGATTTTCTACACTGCCTGTAGCTTTAAATTTGTTTGAAATACGCAACACAGTAGATCCATGGATATTCTTATTTGGATATCTAGCATTGAATATATCTGCTGCTTCTCTGGAACTATGAAAACGCTCACCACATATTAAGACGAGCTCAATTTTTTCTTGCAAACTCAGCTTTTCTTGGGGCATCTCTAATTATTGTTGACACACAACAGAATGTAACTTTTACAATGAAAAAAACTATAGAATAAAGACGATAAAAACACCTGGATACATATTGACACTACTGAATCGTTCGACAACTCTTAATAACACATTGTCATTATCAGTCAATTGTTTCATGGCCTCTTTGATCATGAGGAAATCTGTCGATGCACGCATCAACAATGATAATATTGTATGATTCCAACAATTTACCAAGAATGTAGAAACAAGGACCTTTATTAATAATGAACTGTATCGGGATTATAATGTCCTGGAGATATTTCAGTGACCTCTTATGAAGCAGCTGAATACATGGCAAATCCATAGATTTCAATTTTTTTCCGATTAAAATAGAAGTAGCTTGCGAATATTTACAAAAAATATCATTTAAAATGTTACTGTTGGCCAAACTAACGAGTTTCTCTGTCTAAAATGTATTTTTCCAAATTGAAATTTTTATTATGGCAAAAAAAATATTTTAATTTTTTTATCTCAGATTTTTTTCAAAATTTGTACATAGCTATAAAATAACGTTCTGAACAACTTTTTCGAATAACATTTTTTGATATTTTCCCAACTAAGTGTGTTTTGAAACATAATTTTTTATTTTTTTAAATTTCCCTCCAAACACGAAAAGACGAACGGCACTGTACAACGTCTTTTGGGGTTGCTTTCGATGCAGAAGCGATTGCACATATCGATATTCGTCAAAATTTATTAATAAAAGAATTTCCTATATGATGCGTACTTTCTGCTATATATATATATATATATATATATATATATATATATGTTTATATTTGGAGCAACTTTCATTGACATTTTCAATACATTTTCCACCTCTCAGGTGAAAATCCAAAATATACAAATTGCAGATATTCACCTCTACTTCCAGATGCCGTTGACTGAATTTAAATACGACCATTTCCCTTAAATCGGCGCATTGTGCAAACGCTAGATATCGGACAGAAACCATTTTGCATACAGTAGAACCACATGTTATTATCTATCACTTATCAAAAGATTGTTTGTCCAGCTGTGAATTTGAAAAAATTATGAATTTTTTAAAAAATGTCTCTTTTTCGAGGTTTTCCCGGATTTTATCAGTGGAAAATGCACCGATCCGGTCGCAAAAAAATCCATTGCCTAGGTTTTTGCATTCTCTACAAAAATTCTGTGGAGTTTGGAACAATTTTCTTGATACTTTTCAAGATATTTGTGAAAATCCAAAAAAGTGGTAATTTATTACAATATTTCTTGTTGAAAGAAATCTTTTGAAAGGTAGTATAGACTATGATGATACCTCTTTGGTGTCAAAAAGCAAGAATTCGGAAATGTTATCCGTCAATAAGGATAAAGCATTGAAACTGGCTACAGATTGGTTCACAGTGAATCAACTGAAACTGAATGAAGAGAAGACCAAGGGAATTATATTTTCTTCAAACAACAGTAACAGTAGCATTAAAAGTGGAGAACTACTGGGAATAACTCTCAATGGAAACTTATCATGGTCAACCCACATACATGAGTTGAATGTAAAACTTTCTAAGAGTATTTTTGCTCTAAGACAACTAAAAAAAATAGTGGCCTTCATGCTTTGAAAACTGCCTATTTTGCCATGTTTCATTCACACATAATTTACGGAATAATTTTATGGGGTGATTCCTCCCAATCCATTAAAATTTTCAGACAATAAAAAAAGGCCATAAGAATTTTTATGAACGCGGAGTACAGAGACCATTAAAAACCACTTTTCAAGCTTGGGTATATTACCCCTTCCATCTCACTACATCTATAACACCGTTCTTGAAATCCATAAAAATAAACATTTATTCTTGAAACATCAGGATGTTCATCAGTATCATACAAGAAATTCTGAACTGCTCATAATACCGTACTTTAGACTAACAAAGTCCCAGAAAAACTCCCCAAATATAAACCTTTACAACCATATACCTGAATATATCAAACAACTTAACCCAAAGTCATTCAAACTTAAAGTTAGGTCATTCATGTTGGAAAACTGTTTTTATAGCACTGATGAGTATTTGAATGCAACTTTTTTGTTTTTAGTAAAAATTTGCCAGGGTCAATTCATTTTTTCGTACACGTGCTTGTTATAGATGTTTTTTTTATTTTGTCATAATTAATTTAGGTTTTTATATTAGAATATTTATCATGTGAATCGTTTGTATATTGAATATATATATATATATATATATATATATATATATTTATATTATATATATATATTTATATTATATATATATATATATATATATATATATATATTTATATTATATATATATATATATATATATATATATATATATATATATACAGTGCTTCTCAAAAGTCCGCTCCCCCCCTCTTATTTTTGGAACGATTATACATAAACAAGTGAAATTTTAAAACTGAATATTTAAGGTTGTTAACTTCCCTACTAGTGATGATAGATGACGAAATCGTCAAAGATGATGTCATAAGGTCATTGTGACCAATAATTTCAAATGGAACCCTACGGCAAGCGACACCTTTTTTAAAAGGTATCAAAAAAACCTATTTGATGATACTTATTTTGTTTGTGTTTATGGCAGTTTTGGCAACTCGCTTTCAAAAAACGCAAAGCTGTGATGAATTAAATTAGTTAATACTAAAATTCCAAGTTCAAGCTTCGCCTCTGGATAGTAGTCAAATATGCTGACGTTTTGGTTAGTCTCCCTAATTCGACGTTTTTGAAATTGTCCAAGTTTTTGTACATTTAATAATTTGTGTATTGTTAATCGAACGTTTAACTGTTTCAGCAGCTTTTGGTACTTTCAATATTTTCGTACATTCTAATAATTTGTTAAACAGTTGTGAGCCGAACGTTTAAGGGCTTCAAGAAGCGAAATGGTACGTGCTTGAGGTGATGAAGTAGCAGCGATTCTTATTCTTGGTGAAACTGGACAAAATATTCATGCAGCAGAACGCATTTTCAATGAGAGGTTTCCCGATCGCCCCGTTTCGAGGACCTATGTAAGGGAGCTTCTTCGTAAGTTTGAAACAACGGGTAGTATTAATGATGCGAAACGATCTGGCAGACCACAAATTTCTGATGAGAAAAAAATTGATATACTGGCAGAAGTAATAGTTAATCCTACTTCTTCAACAACTCACGTCGCATTTACCTGTGAAGTCAGTCGAAGTACAGTACACAAGGTATTGAAAGAAAAATAAATTTCTTCATTAATACAAATTAAAAATGGTTCATCAACCTTCAGACGACGACCCAGACCGAAGTCTAGGATTTTGTGAAAGTATGGAAACTAAAATTAACCAACAGCCAGACTATGTCAGAACAATTTGTTTTAGTGACGGAAAGTACTTTCTATCTAAATGGAAATGTGAATACACATAATGTGAAGTATTGGAGTGACGCAAATCCTCACCTGTTTCTTGAAACACATACTCAATTTCCCCAGAGGGTGAATGTTTGGGCAGGTATCCTGGGAAACCACATCGTTGGGACTCTTTTCTTGAATACTGATTTAACTGGTGAGGTTTATCTGGAGCTGTTGCAAAACGCAATAGAACCGTTAATGAAAGATAAGTGCAATGTGGAGTGGAATGAATAGAAAAATCGAATTAAACGGTTTTCTTCACATAAAGAATTCAATATAAAATTGAACCAGAAAATAGTAGATCTCAGGTGAAAAACAACTACTTTCCTGGCAAATGCCACGTAGAACGTTGAATGATATTCACCTGAAAATCCATATCCATATAATATCAATGGACATTGAATGCAAATGTTTCTTTCTGATAAGCTCGATTATGTTTAATTTATGTCGTGTTCACCTAACAATCCGCATACCGGTTTCAGGCTTCTTGGCCCTCATCAGTACGGAGTAGTCAATCATCCTACCATTTTCTGGTTCAATTTTATATTGAATCCTTTATGTGAAGAAAACCGTTTAATTCGATTTTTCTATTCAGAACCGTTAATCCTTGAAATTTTGGAAGGTAATCCAGATGAATTCGGCAATTTGGAAATAACATTCCAACAGGATGGTGCTCATCCACACTATTACGGTGCAGTAAGACGGTATTTGGATGGGGAGTATCGTGGTAGATGGATTGGACGACGAGGTTCAACGGAATAGTCAGCTCGATCACCGGACCTCACACCTCTGGATTTTTTTCTGTGGGGGTACCTCAAATCGAAAGTTTACGCCAATGAACCTGACAATATTGACGTTTTAAAACAATGTATTGTTGCAGAATGTGAGGCTGTTTCCGCAGACACATTTGCAAAAGTATGAGAAGAGTTTAAAAATAGGATATTTCACTGTCAGGGAGTAAATGGAGGTCACTTCGAACAATTTCTTCAAGTAGATACTGATTCTTAAATCTGTAATGAATATCATACTGAATGGAATTTAAATTTTAATGTTCACTAATGAGCCATTGAAACTGCCATAAACACAAACAAAATTAGTATCATTGAATAGGTTTTTTTGATACCTTTTAAACGAGGTGTCGCTTGCTGTAGGGTTCCATTTGAAATTATTGGTCACAATGGCTTTGTGACGCCATCTTTGACGATTTCGTCATCTATCATCACTAGTAGGGAAGTTTACAATTTTCAATATTCAGTTTCCAAATTTCACTTGTTTATGTATAATCGTTCCAAAAATAAGAGGGGGGGAGGGGACTTTTAAGAAGCACTGTATATATAAATATATATAAATATATATATATATATATATATATGTATATATATATATATATATATATATATATATATATATATATATATATATATATATATATATATATATATATATATATATATAGAATGGGTATCTATCGGATATTTGGTCTTGAAGAAGGTACACTCTTTTTTGCTTCCCGAGCTTTCGCAAATCTTTATTTGCTTTTTCGAGGGCTACAAAGTAAAAATATGGACATGAAAATATTTAAGCAATAAAAGTATACATACTGTGCAATTTGAGATTTTCTTTGGACATCGAAGATTAGGAACATATTATATAATTATAAAAGTACAAAGAAAAACTCAAAAGATGTTGTGACATGAAAATTTGATCACTGACAATCATTAATCATTGATGTCAAATAAAATAGGTATATACAGAGGAGTTTTAATTCAGGTATTTTCAAATAAAGAATGGTTTTTTGGTAAAAGTAGGTACGAGTAAATTTTACTTAAGTTATCAATATCTCGATAACTTTTCAACATTTCGGTATATCTCCAACGATACGATATAAATGTATAAAGAAGGTAGTGGCATAATACGAAGCCGAATGGAAAGAGGACGGCAACATTTTCTACTCTGCTTATGATGTGATTCTTATCACTTAAAAATACTTATATAGTTTGTAGAGTGACCCCCAGATTCAAATTCCATAAGAGATGACTGAGTGGAATACTGAAAAGTAGGCCAATTTCAGTGTAGTCATACCCACCACATTCCTCAGCTGTCTGAGTATGAAGAGAATACTGGAAGGTTTGTGGGTAACAGTTTCGATATGATCTGACCAACTTAGTCAATTATGAAAAATGAATCCAAAAAATTTGACATTTTCGCCACATTGGATACTGGCATTTGAAGATATAATAATTTGTATCTCATTCATATCATCCTCATTCAGTTTTAGCTTATTCAGTATGAACCAATTTTCCATCATTCGAGGTTGATTGGTGAGAGATTCACAAGAGCATATTAGAGTCGTCTCATCTGCAAACAAGACACATTCTGTTGGAGCCATGAAATAACACAAGTCGTTAATAATAATAATGAAGAGCAATGGACCATGGTCGACTGTTTTCAATTCCGATTTCTCATTATCTACTTCAACAAACTGGTACCTGTTTCCAAAATGAAACTGAGAACAGTACCTCTTATTCCATAGTGACCTAATTTCTCCATGAGAATGGAATGTGATACAGCCTTTGTTAGGTCAGATGATGTTAAAGTAGTGTATTTACCCTGATCGAACTCCTCGACTATGTCTGGCACTACTTGGTGAGCTGCCTGGATGGTAGATTTATTGCTGCCAAAACCATACTAGGTTTCACTGAAATAAAAACGCTCCTCAAAACGAGTATGAAGACGATTTGTCACGACTTTTTCTATTATTTTTGCGATTAGAGAAACTATGCTGATTTGAAGAGTTTGACTGTGTGGACGTATCGATAAAATCGAGAAAAAAAATCTGTATTTCGTGCATAAAATATTTTTTTAAAATCCTAGCAAAGCGCTTTCGACCTTAAGGTCATCATCAGTGCGTACCTGCAAGTAAGTCAAATTGATAGAAAAAATTTTAATAATTGAAAAAAATATTGAAAAAATAAATTTAAAATATTTTTGGAAAGTGAGGTTACTTACTCGTCAGGTGTACAAGAAGCAAAAATACCATAAAATATCTATTGTTCAATGAGTGTTGTATAAGGTTACATGACAAACATGTTGAAAAACATATCCTTAACCAGGATGAAACTTGAAATTACTTTACGATTTCTCTACAAGCCATTATTTAGGTGTCAAAGCTGGACCTGAATGACAAGATTGACAGGTGAACATTGAAGTAGATTGACATGGAACACAAAACTATGGAGATATGAGAATCTTGAAAAAAATATCCATGGCATTAAAAACCCCGATTTGTAGATGATCAATCTAATGGGGACTGTCAACTGTCAAATATATGTCTTTCCATGGAATACTAGGATTTTTTCAATTTGACAGTGACGGATCTCTTGACAGTGACTGAATTATTTTGATAATTTTGGTGTGAACAGTGGTAGATACCTGTTTTATTAACGGACGGAATAAAAAAGGAGGAGGTTCTCTAGTCGGCGCGTATTTTTTTTTTTCTTCATGTATGTATACACAGAGTTCTTCGATTCCATTGGACAGGGTATACTTCGAAGTTGGACAAGAAAATCCATCCATAAGGGTAGCAAAATATTGATCGTTCACCCTCTGAATTTTGGTCCGTCAACCTATTCTATCAGGCATAACTTTGTAGTGGGTTTTCCGATTGTGATGATTATTTTTTTATAAGATAGACTAGATTGTTGATCATATTGAAATTTGAAATGATATAATCTTTCCCCTATGGGAAGAAAAATGGGGGATGATTGATTTTTCACTTGTGAACATTGGCACACATATGTAGTTGACATTGACAGATTGCTATTATCATTATTTTTATTCTACAACAGCCGTCACAATAGCAACATCCTATGAAAGGATGTAATCATATCCTTTAACTGTTGATAGTTCAAGTAGATTGTGGAATTTGGAGACCGTCCAAAATACCCTACTGAAAATTATTTTGAAAAAAAAAAAATTATCTACTGCAATGCTGTACAAAGAAGCAAATGTCCTCACTGTGAAAAAACTCTTTATCTACCAATGTCTTCTGTGGGTCATCAGTTAACCATTGAATTTCAGAGCATACCTACACAATATACGACGCAACACAAATCAGGATATTAAATTTCCTTTCACTAGACTCCGTCATAATCAGAGGTTTGTCACCTATATCGGACCCAAACTCTATAATCAATTACCTTCAGAACTGAAACAAAATTCACCAGTATTAAAACAATGAAACTGAAATTCAGAAACTTTGTGGAGCACAACTTCGACTGCTTGAAGCTACAATAGAAAACTTTTAATGGCCACTCATATTTGATCTCGAATATGAACTGTCTCCATTCCCCACCTATTTGTGATTTCGGATTGAATTTTATTTAATGAGAACGATAATGCCACTACACAAGACTGCTAGGGGGCATCTCCTCTGAAAATCCTCAACTCACCTCTCTCGAATATGTAGTCCCTCATATATCCTCATATATGTTTAGGCCTATTTCGGCTACATTATTATATATTGTTTACATTTTTGTTTCTAATCGATATTATGTCCATAATCAATTATGTTTATAAATGAATATTCACTAGAGTCCTGTACCACATTGTAACTGAATGAACTTTACTTTCATAATTTCCACCCTACCAAAAACTCAATCTATATTGCTTCAGGACCCCTTCATAGTATAAAAATATTTTGCCATGAAGTCCATTCAAAACTGAAATTACTCGGTGGGTGTTCAATTTGGAATAGGGACGATTGCGCCAAGTGTTCTGTCATTATTCAGAATGATGTGG
This sequence comes from Gonioctena quinquepunctata, assembly GCA_018342105.1. Lineage (NCBI taxonomy): Eukaryota > Metazoa > Arthropoda > Insecta > Coleoptera > Chrysomelidae > Gonioctena > Gonioctena quinquepunctata. The sequence continues at coordinate 105,343 of JAFIRS010002676.1, read as the reverse complement.
GTGATTGGAGCTTTCGACGGTTATATTCAGAAATGTTTACACTGTGTATGATTTTGTCCGATCACTTAGTGAGGTCGAGGCTGTCGACAATATTTGATGGATTGGTTTGGCTAACATAGTCGAACAGATGGCTGGGTTCGATGAAATCTATGTTTGAAATGGTGCACGTTACTTTTTATAAACTTTCACATATTGAGGTGAATCACAAATAACAGGGAATTGGGTTGAAAATTGAAGTCACTTCTGGAGTTTTCCCCAAAACTGAGTTTTTCTATCTCTATTGAATATTTCTGAAGTTTTTGGTGGTTGAAAAATCAATTATTGAGGAGTAGTAGGTACTCGTTTGCCCAAAGGCGTGCCCGGTTTATAGAGCAGGATGATTCTCATTCACACATTTAGCAATTTTTCTAATAGTTTATCCACGGTATTCATATCAATATCCTGGTTGACACATATCACTTTTGGATATGAAGTCGCTGTATGATTCAGCAGTCTGGGATACAAATATTTCTTTAACTTTTCAATAGAACTATTTCCCTAACTTTCAGTAACATTCCTTTGATTTTTTCGTTTATTAGCTTCACATGTATGTATGAATGAATGTGACGGTAATCTTTGAAATTGATTTTCACAACTTCTAGACGTCCAAACTATTTGAAATTTTGCACATGTATCAAGAAAAGGTATTCCCACCAATATTGTCGAAAAAAATGCGCACTTTATATTACAAAGAATTGGTGACTGGGATGGTTTTGTCTCAGCAAATTGAATTTTCATAGAGATATCGTTGATCTTGAAATATTTTGCTAGTGAATTCCAGGTGAAACTCAACCTAATAAATATTAACACCTCTCTGGGCTATGAGAGTATGTTAGAAGTTGAAGTTATTTTCCATGCGTTTTGCCTAAGTCATCGCTTCCTTGGAGTTATGGAGACTTCTAAGTAGAATATCCTATCAGAAATGATTCATTGTGGATGACGTTAGTTTCTTCGTTTTCGAAGAAAACTTCTCGTTAGAATGACGTGTGCTCAATTTATATTTTCTGGGACAAATATAGGCTTTTAACAATAACTTATTCATATTTCGACTGATATATTGATAATTAGTAAGATTCTCCTACTTTCCTTTTTGGTTTATTACATGACACCCTGATTCGTTTGCTGGGAAACACTCTATCATAACATCACAATAGCTTTACGGTCAACTTCATAGTTCAAGACGGGACCGCAGAAAACCTGACCAATTGAGTAACAGAAAGAAATGTTTTTAAAATGTAAGTACTCACAGCAAACATGAGAAAAATCATTGACTGCCTGGGCAAAAGTGGTGCATAAGTTTTTTATGGCGTTTTTTCGGAAAAAGCAACCATACCAATGTAGCAACAGATTGGTAATAGTTATAGTGGTCCAGCGCTCTAAGGTGCTGGTTCACAAAAGGGAGCGTAAGTGATCGTGGGTTCAAACCCCAGCTCGAGCAGATTTTTCTTTAATTTTTCTTTCGAAATTGAAAGATGATTTGCTTAAGGCGAATATTCGTCCCAAAACAAATAATTTATCATGTCCGAGAGCTGGCTGCAGAAAACCTGGCCGATCGAGTAACAGAATGAAATTTTTTCACAAGCACTCATTCAATTTCACATATTCATGTGTTTATCTCGAATCTTGTGAGTGAATTTTAACCTACTTCTAGTTGTCCGAATAACGCTTACACGATCATCAGAAATCCGGAAGAGATGAGAAACACGTCTTCTAGAAGCAATCTCACTTTGCAATAGATTTTCGTTGACAAAAATGTATTGAAGACCTAGTGAATGCGATGGCTCATTTGCGTCATTGTTACAAATGATTTCTGGTGAGTACTCTCGTTGCCTCATTCATCTATATGAGTTCTCAATCAAGACTGGAATATAAAATCGAATAACTATCTGAATAAGAATGCAAATTTTAAATTTCAGCTTTTTTCTTTTGAGTTAGGGTCCTTTTAGAATATCTATCGGATGTAGTTCAATGTCCAGCGTGGCTTTAGCCGGGAAAGTCGTTGTTTTCTGTTAGATATTCTCAAAACATTACTTTATTTTTATCGTGGATTTCTCAATTCACAGAAAAATCAATCTATATAAAGTTTAAGTCGCAGAGGATTCCGCATCTGATTTAATGAACATCCTGTTCATATTTCCAAACAAATTACTTCAATTCTATTCAAAATTAGTATGTGGGGGCTTTCGGGGCTGGATATCATGATTTCTTTGTCAGAATTCTTGAATTCAAAATGGCGGCTCCAATATGGCGATGAGTTTTATGGATTTAGCCGTATTCCCATAGAAATGGGTATGTGGGGGTTTTTGGGGTCAAATATTATAATTTTTTGGTCAGAATCTACGAATTCAAGATAGCGGTTACGAGAAGACGATGTGTTTTGTTATCATCGGTCGGATTCCATTCAAAATTGGTATGTGGATTTTTTTTGGATCATAGATAATCAATTTCTGTCAGAATTCAATAGAATGACTGATTTCATGAATGACTAAAAAGAATTAAATAATAATTATTGAGAAAAAAATTAGGTCAAGCTTTCATACAAATGCACCAAGAAGGAAAAATAATTCCTTTACTTATTTGACCTAGGTTATTCTGTGAGTAACAGATTCAGAAGCTTGCCGCGAACATAAAATAGGTATTGGTTGTAGTTTGAAACTGTTACTCGATTGATATAGTTATGAACCAAAAATAGTTTGGTGCCAAGGCATTATAATAAGATTTGACGTGGCACCAAAATATATTATTTTTTGAATCTGTAAATACTGAATTTTGAGAGTAATTCCATTGGTACGGTTCAGTACAAAAATGTTCCGGAGAGAGAGAGAGAGCATACAAAACTTGTGAACAGGCACTGAATAATATTTCTTATGGTCTCTGTGAGTGCTAATCATAAAAAAAATTACACAACTGCCCTGAATTTTTTTTTTGTTCTACCTTTATAATTCTGTTAGTAACAGATTCAAAATCTTGCCACGCAAAAGTATACCTATTTCATATTCGCGGCAAGCTTTCAAATCTGTTACTCATAGAATAACCTAGGTCGAACAATTAAAGAAAATGTTTTGGTATAAAAGCTTGTCTTTTTTTTTCAATCATTCTTATAGTATTCTGACACAAATGGATAATCTACGACCCCAAAAAAAGCCACATGCCAATTTTGAATGGAATCGGTCCATAATAACAACACATATCGCCTTTCTGAAGCCGCCATCTTGATTTCCCAACTTTTGACTGAGGAATCATAATGTCCGACCCAAAAGCTCCCACACTCCAATTTTGAATGGAATCGGACTATAATCACAAAAGTCGTCGCCATCTTGAATTCATGGATTCTGGCAAAGAAATCATGATGTCCGATCCTGAAAATCCCCACATAGTAAATTGAAATAGAATTGAACTTCAATTACAAAACACGTCCGCCATATTTTATTTTCAAAAATTCCATAATGCATTGTCACCTGAATTACGAACCACTGCAAGCTTTGACGTTATTCGGACAACAAGAAGGTTAAAATTCACTTGCAAGGTTTGAACTGAATACATACATATGTGAAACTTAATGAATGTTAGTGAACACATTCCATTCTGTTATTCGACCGGCTAGGTTTCCTGCAGCCAGCTCTCAGACATGCAAAATGATTTGTTTTGGTACGAATATTGACCCCAAGCAAATCAATTTTCAATTTCGAAAGAAAAAAGAAAAAACTTGAGAGGTGTCAAGGGACACCCGGATGGAACGAAGTTCCTTCCGATTAATTAGTGAAGGAATTGTAATAAATTTTTTTTTAAGTTAAAATAATATTTATATATATATATATATATATATATATATATATATATATATATATATATATGCACTCTGTCTGTCTATTCTTTCGTACACGTCATAGATGCGCGGGACTTTGTAAACACAACAGAGTGTATATATATATATATCTATATATATACTCTCTCGACTTCGTAAACACAACAGCGTATAGGTAAGAACACGCACGGCATGCTCAATACATACGCATTGATATTGTAATATTAAAATATAATTTGCTTCTGAATTTATTGAAGTTATGACGCGTACACTTGCTAAACACACAATGATAGAGAGATTATAACGCGTATGACTTGGTTAGCACAATAGTAAAGAGGGGTTATAATGCGTACTTGCTTAAAATACATAAGCCTTTATTATTGTCTATATAAAATCTCCACTTACCTAACTCCATCAGCAATATCCGGAACTTGTGTCAGGATTCATTATTGTTATCATTTTTCATTATTCATTATGTACAAAAAACCTGTATACATTCAACAAAAATAATCGTCGCGACACCACACTGTTCAATGTGAAATAGAAAGACGAAACGAAAATAACTGGCTTGCTTTCTATGAGAGAGAGAGAGAGACAGACAGAAGAACACGCGCACGCCGCACGGCTTACAACCATAGCGAAAGTCTCGTTACAACTTTTGGTCCCAATTTATTCCGTCTAGCCCCCGTTCGCAACGCGCGATAAGGAACTACGTTCCAAAAAAAAGGTGCCCGAGCTGGGGTTTGAACACACGCTCCCTTCCGTGAACCAGCACCTTGAGCCGCTGAATTACCTTGAAGTTAATTGGTTTTGAAACTATTACCAATCTGTTGCTTACATTGGTATGTGGTTGCTTTTTTCGAAAAAACGCCATAAAAACTTATGCACCACTTTTGCTCAGGCATTCAATTATTTTTCTTATGTTTGCTGTGATAACTAACATTTCAAATACATTTTATTCTGTTACTCGCTCTTAGCCTATCACGTAATGGCAAAATCGAAAAGATAGGCCGAACATCACCGGCATTCATCTTCACCCCTAATTCTATGAAGTTGGTCTTTTTTGTACGGCCGGATTCGAAAAACCGTCATCCAAATCCGCTTCTGCTACAACGAGGCTCTTTATCATCATCTCTCGCATTATCGGCGGGAAATCGTGAACAAGGATTTTACTTTTCACATTAAGTATGACAACGTTCCATCCAGGGGTGTTTTGTCAGCATTCATCTTCGTCAGGAGAAAGACAGATACTAATGTTCCTCTGCAACATTGAGCGGTTTGAAGATTCTTGTACAGCAACATAATAGAATGTGATGTAGGAGTATTAGGAATTTATTTTATCTACCCTGAATGTAATGTTCCGTAACACATTTTTCCGAAAATATTGCCTGAGGTGTTTAATTGTAGTAATTGTTCTTTCAGAGGAATTAAAAAAAAAATTTGGTAATGGTCCAATGTAATGGCAATTTACATCACATCAAACAAATTTAATGAGTTCTGCTAATGCAGTTGACGAATTCTAGAGAAAATTTTGTTGGTATGGATTATGGTTTCTATAATTTAAATTCTGATTTTGGAGTAATGAGTGCCTCAAAGTGGAACGATTCACCAGAAATGAGTGAGTATAGGCTTCATATATTCATCTTCAATCTCACTCGTTCATAATGTGAGACGCGCAATTCCATTTTTTTTACCCGACTATGGCAACGCCAAAAGGAAGGGTTATGTTTTTAGCAGTCTATGTATGTTTGTATTACTCTATGTTCCACCGTAGCGTCTCAGCTACTCATCAGATTTTGATGAATGATGTGTAAATCGATTCGTTATTATAGACGGGGTGACATAAGCTACATTCCATACGAACAAAATCAATATGACGGATGTTACATCCAAGAAAGTTGGGGTCTATTAAATAATGTTTTTTTTTTGCTACAGTATCGAGTTGGATGTCAAATGAAAGTGGAGAAAATTCTGAGTTCATAAATATAAGTATAGTACAATATCAAATGAAATATTTGGGGCGCGACACCTAAACATATCCTGAGGCTATTGGATTCTGTCCAAAAGAGGGCAATTCGTCTCGTCGGTGATGCCTCGCTTACAAACTCGCTCACTTGTCTGGAACACCGTAGAAAAGTTGGCGATTTGTCTCTATTTTATAGATATTTTCATGGGCGATGCTCTTCTGAAATATCAACAATCGTTCCTGCTTTGGCAGGCTCTTCGAGACTAACCCGTCAAGTTCAGTCATCACACCCCTGCGTGGTCACTTTGGAGACCTGCAGAACATCACTTTCCAAAGACTCGTTCATCCAACGAACAGCGAGGCTTTGGAACTCATTGCCTAGGGAGGTGTTCCCCGAGGCATACAACCTCCAGAAATTTAAGAAAAACACCAACTCCTACCTTCTTTCCCTTGGTTCCCACGATGTTCTCTGAACATTACAGGATATCCCTTTTTGTGGAAACCAGAACATAAAAAAAAAATATATAAAATATAACTTTTCCCGATATTCTTTTCAGAAACTTGTGATTTGACGAGTACGGAACATTATTGAAAAGGGAAACATTCTCAATTGAATATTGATAGAAAGATTTTTCTGTGAATTGAAAAATCCACGATTAAATTGAAGTTATTTTTTGTGAATGTCTAACAGAAAACAACTACTTCCCCGGCTAAAGCCACGCTGGACATTGAATACCCCACAAGAGGTTATCTTGACGATGGAAGATAGTGACTAAAGTTTATCTTTCAGTCGCAGATGATTCCACATCTGATTTTATGAACATCCTGTTTATATTTTCAACAAATCACGGAACATTAATTTACCATCAGGTTATTTTTCAGTTGGTTAGTGATCTATCGATAGCTATGTAATGTAAATAACTACACATTTCCAAAATTTCATAAACATAATTAATAACTAAAAATAAATTCAAAAACTGAAACCAGACTACTGAAACATCACGCTCTAAAAAATAAGAAACAAGAAAATATCCCCATCTGAAATTGTTATGGAAAAATTATCCAATATTTATCGTCTATCAAATAAACAACTCACACGAAATATAATTTAATGTATTCAATATATATTCACAGTGATGTTCAAAGGATAGCCTTGGTCATATGCCACCTACCCTAACGAAACAATACATTCTAACTGTAGTGAGCGATCATAACCTTTAGGGTAAGGTGACATATGACCAATGCTATCCTCTGAACATCACTATGGATATGTATGGAATATATTGAAATATATTACGCGTAAGTTGTTCATTTGATAGACGATAAATATTGAATAGTTTGTACATAACAATTTCAGATGAGAATATCTCGTTTTATACTTTTTAGAGGGTAACTTTTCAGTAGTCGGGTTTCAGTTTCTGAACTAATTTTCACTTCATACTTTTCTTCCAGTAGTCGGGTTTGAACTTACTTATTATTTAAATTATTTTGGGGTTATAATTTCGTGATAAATCATTTGCAGAGCCACTTCACATTTTTTTATTTAGGTTTTATTGTTTTACATCAACATAGGTAATATACCGCGTGTACCATGGACATGGACATGTGTACCATAGTCCATAATGAAATACGTGATAATTATATATGTATTTTGGGTAGGTTTGGAGAGAAAATATGTTTGGCTCACATCTGAGGCTTCACTTTAGAAATTATTCCCAATTATCAAGTGCATGCAAGCAAAGCCGTGAGCAACAGCTAACAACAGCTATATATATATATATATATATATATATATATATATATATGTTTTTGAAATGTGCCAATCAAACATTTTCATTGAATACCCAACACATCACTAAAAAAAATTTTTTTGTTCATGACTTTATGTTGTCTAGAGGGCGCAATATTCAATTTGATGTGACGTCACATAACCCATAACCAGCGGACAATCAAGACGCTTTCAACGATACCTCATTTGTCAAATTATGATAAGTAGTTCAGAAGTTATGATGGAACAAATGACCATACATACATACCGGTCAAAATCATAACCCTCCATTTTGCTTCGCCCTAGTCGGGTAATTATCAACTAAAGAACCATTATTCGTTATTTGTACATTTTAATTGTTTCTCAGTGAGTATTGAATAGCAAGAATTTATTTTTTGTGAAAATATTTTTATTCAATATTCAATTGAGAATGTTTCCCCTTCCAACATGAATACTCCTCAAGAGGTTACCTTGAACCATGGAAGATAGTAACTGAAGTTTAGCACGTATACTGATATGTCTGTTGACTGGACACTGCGCCTAAGAAAACACCCAAACACCATGGGAGTACGCAGGGAAACCGTGGAGTGTAGGCTATGTGATGAAGAGGAGTAAACAGCCTCTCAGATTATCTTCGACTGTGACGCCCTAAGTAGTAGGTGACATAGAACCTTTGGAGAGATCAGCCCGGAAACAAGCATGAATACGAAGAACCTTATCAACAGGCTACTGAACCCAATTGAAGGCACACACCTATTTGAAGAAGGAACCACTGACGACAGAATGATACAATAGACCCCAGCCGGTCGCAGTGTCAAGGGAAGCTTAGTGCCAACCCTGTCTCTGGCACGTCAGCTTCCAACCAACCAACCAACCAACTAACCAACTGAAGTTCATCTTTCAGTTGTAGATGATTCCAAATTGCTTTTATGAACATATTGTTCATATTTTGGAACAAATCGAGTATATGTATTCATAATTACCTGATTACAGCAACTACAATTTAAAATTTCATAGGTTAGGTACACTTGAGTAGTAACAATTCATCATGCGAATCCCCCAAAAAAAAAAAGTTTTAAAGACTGACCCTACTACAAAAAAAAAACTATAATAATTGGACAACAAATTCCAACCCTCTCATCCGACTGGGAATAAATAAAATAAACTGAAAAGTAAGAAACAAGTTAGGTGTTGATTGCTATCATCGGCTTGAGTAGGATAAGTCTTTTGATATGTTAGATATTACTGTTTATTCAGTTCTATCGAAGTCTGGGAGTTCCACAATAATAACGTAATAATTCGAATAGCCGTGGTCGTGCGTTGTCAACTACAAAAGGCAAACGTTGTAATTTGATAGACTGATGAAATGATGGAGATTTTAATTGAATTATAACGTAATGGATGTGCATCAGCCAGAAGACTTCAGTAGAACTAAATAAACATATTTAACATATCAAATGACTTGTCTCACTCGATAAGATGATGACAGCAATCAGCACCTAACTTGTTCTTGAATTTTTAGTTTTTTACATCCATTCCCCGTCAAGTAAAAGGTTTACATTTTTTTTCCTTCAATTATAGTTATTGTTTTTTCGTGGTCGGGTTACAGTTTTTTTGATTTTTTTTTCCCAATAATATTGATCGTCATGTAAGTTTTCATCCTTTTGGGCTTGTCCTCGAAAACTCAATTGAGATACGATTTGGAAACAGATTTCAATTGATTTATCATACGATTGGGCAAAGTTGCCTATATTGGACCTTAATTTGAATTGACATTTTTGTAGGCAGATTACTTGTGTCATCGCAAATTAAATCTCTTTTATGGCTTTGACTTTTTTTTTTACGACCCAAATGTGCGATAAATCTTCAATATCTTGAAAACTCCAATATAACTTGTTTCTCAATATGGATCGCATGATTTCTGAAGTCCAATACAACAAATAATCTTTTAACAAAATAAAGATGTATTTTATTCATAGGTACAAAGACAAATATAAAATTAAAAAATATTCGACATACAAATATATATAATTCTCAGCTACATCTCAATTTTTTTCACCAAAAACAGAAAGTAAAATAACAAAACTTAACTATTTGGGAAGTTAAACCCAATACCAAATGTAATACTGACCTCTGTAGGTTTGGTAGTTTCATCTCAACGTCACAATGATTAACTAGAGTAATATCAGGTACAGGCGAAAAGATGAATGCCATGTTTAGTTCAGCAGACTTTCGCAAAAAAAGAAATTTCAATTGCTTCTTCCTGAATAATTCGACCACCATAATAGACATCATCCCTTTTTCCGTTTTGTAAACACTCTTTGACGTCATCATTAACTTTCAATTCATTACATTCAAAATCCTCAGAATTCCTGGTTTCTTCAAATTTCTCAGATGTATCATCGCTCTCTGACAAAGTATTTTTCTTATCTATTTGCTTTACTCACCTAAAAATGAATTTTTTTCGAATATCGCTGCTGCCTTTCCTTCTATTCTCTATTGCCCTAAATCCTTTTCTCTTTCATCGCTTTCTAAGTTTGTTCTATATCCTTGGATTTCTTCCAGTTACTGCTACCACCAAACAAATATCTTTTTAATTTTTTCTTCACAATGAACCAGAAATTGCAATGAACCAATGTATTAGATTTTTCATTGGGGAGTGAATATTCATTACCTTTGGATTTGGGATTAATTATGACATAATAGTTCGAAAAGTCAAAATTTTTATTGATTATTTTTGCATGGTTTGTTATATCTGGTTGAACTACAAATATATTGAATAATGGGAAAACAGCTAAATAGAGATATTGGAAAACCTATTGAAATTGTTTCTCACAGGGTATATTTTCTCATACGGGAAACATTTCAAACATACTTTTGTGATTTGAATCAACACCTCCTATTGTTTCAATGCATTCTTGTCAAAATTGTAGAAGATACATGAACATCTCAAAAACAGGAACGTGAAAAAACAAGACTCGTTCTAAGATAAACCGAACATTCTTTAAAATGTTTGACTATTGATAAATATAATAACATAATCAGTAAATAATTCTTTAAAGTCAATAAATACTCATGGATATACTTCTTTTTTGAACAATTCAGTATGCTAGATCGTAGACGCAGATTTGTTGAACAGAAAACATTCTCCAATTAAAATTATGTTTTTGTGATATATAGGAAAATATTTATTTGGCCTTTTCTTCTGCTGCTCCAAACTTTTTCTGTAAGGAGTATTTGTTTCAATTTTGGCATCTTGTTTTTTTGCTTCGAGGTACCAGCTATTGCCTGCGACAGTGGGAAAAAATATTCAATGACTCTAAGAAAATGTGTGTTGGTGTAGGTACAACATTATGATGTGTTGTTGTTGGTGCAGCATTGGCTTCAGATTTCTTTTCAGCGCCTCTGAAGCAGCAAAATTGTGATCTTCGAATATATGACGAGTGACAGGCCAATCGCTGCTCTACCGTAAACTTCTGCAAGTAATGCAACTGCGTCATATTGAGTCTTTTGTTTTTTTTTTCATGTTGCCTTGAATATGTTTTTTGTGCCTGGACGTAGTGAATTCCAAGACGCTGGAAAAAAGCAACATCGAGTGGTTGTATATGGTGTGTTGTATGGCTGGGAACTTGCAACATAATAATTCCATTATCCTTTCGCGAATAGTAGTGTAGTAGTAGTAGTAGTAATATAACTGGCTCTCATTTTGAAAATACCATATTTCTTTCAAATTTCAAAGCCATTGTGCAAAGAGTGATGTATCCCGGATCATAATAGTCACTTTGCTCCGTGTTGGAACTCTCTTCATTAATCCTGGAGCAAATCGTTTCTGCCTTAAAATAAAAGTTGAAAGGAATATTCGAGTCCCTATCGCTACAGAACATACAGTGGTGGTATTTACTCTCCACTCATCTTGGAAAATACGTCCACTCTCTTCGACGAAACCTTTCATTCTGGCAAGTGATGTGGCTTTTGGCTGCCTCAGTGAAAATTGTTTGTATTCATGAACTTATAGAACCATTTTTTCCTGCCAAGCCATTTCCAACGTGAGAAAAATGTGGTATACCGTGCATTCCTGCAATATCAAAGACGAGTTTTCTCACATCTTTTATAGTAAGGACGAAAAGTCCTTCTGCAAATTGAAGAATGTGTGCCAGTTTTACTCCTTTTATGTGAATGCAGGCCATCGGCCGGAATGTTCAATAACTATGGGGCCTTCTCTTTCGTTTTGTAAGTATCGTTTGTGGTACACCATATCTTTGAGCTACTCAGTAGTTGGTGGTACACCATATCTTCATGCTGCTTTGTTTACTCCAACATTTTCTTGGCGAACTGCATTGACAGCTCAAATTAAATCTCCTTTGAACCACTTCTATATTTCCGTCTATTTAACATGAAAACGAATAAAAATTATAAAAAAAAAACATCTTTAAAGACAAGCTTTCATACAAATGCACTCAGAAGAAAAAAATATTTATTTCATTGTTTGACCTGGTTATTATGTGAGTAACAGATTCAAAATCTGGCTTCGTAAGATTACCTATTTTTTACCTGCGGCAAGCTTTTGCATCTGTTACTCACAGATCAAACAATGAAAGAAATAATATTTTCCTTTTTAGTGCATTTGTAAAAAATCTTTTTCTTTAAAAATGTTTTTCCTATAATTTTTATTGTTAACATTCTAGTTTTTATTGACAACTAATAAAAGTTTGTTTTTCATTTTTTTTTTTCGTTTATTTTCCAGTATTTATGATGTTGAATTACTTGTTAAGTGAGGTCTATCTCATTTATTTTCAAATTTTGACAAAAAAAACATAATCTCCGACCTCAAAAATCCATATATACCACTTCTGAATAGAATCGGACAATAATCACAAAAATTGTTCGTTTTCATTGGAGCCGACATTCTAGTTTTTTTCATGAACAAAAATTTTATTATGCATGTACACCTGCGAAATTTCAAATCAATATGATGATTAGAAGTGGGTCAAATTTAACTTGAAAGATTTGACTACAGTCAGAATGACAGAAATACAGACACCGGGACAGGTGAAACTGAGGATTAAATCTTGAAAAAAAGCTTGTAGAAAACAATGTTCGACCCCAAAAACCCCCAATTTTCAATAGAATCGGACCATAATCACAAAACTCGTGAGCTATTTCAGAGCCGCCATGTAAATTTTTGAATTTTGACAAAAAAATCATAATTTCCGACCCCGAAAACCTCTAGAATAGAATCGAAACGTAATCACAAAAATTGTAGTCCATATTGGAGCCGACATTCTGTTTGTTTTTCCTAACAAAAATTTCACAATGCATTGTCACCAGAATTATATACACCTGCCAAATTTCAAATGAATATGACGTTTAGAAGTGGGTCAGATTTAACTTGCAAGATTCGATTACAGCCAGACAGACACACATACAGACAGCTACACACCGGGACAGGTGGAACTGAAAATAAAAGTTCGCAAAGAATCTTCGACCCCAAAAACTCCCACAAACCAATTTTGAATAGAATCGGACCATAATCACATAATTCATCCGCTATTTTGGAGCCGCCATGTTGAATTTTCCGATTTTGACACAAAAATCATAGTCTCCGACCCCGAAAACCCCCAGATACGAATTTTGAATAGAATAGAACCATACTTACGGAAATTGTTTGCCATATTGAAGCCGCCATATTGTTTTTTTTCTGACAAAATATCGTGATGCATTGTCAACGGAATTGTGTGAACCTGTCAAATTTCAAATCAATCGGACGATTAGGAGTGGGTTAATGTAACTTGTAAGATTTGATTACAGACAGACACAGACAGACAGACACCGAGACAGGTGAAACTGAATAAAAACTTGAAAATATTGAAATTGTAACCATTTCCTAAATTGGAGACCGGTCCAACATCGGCTCTCATGAACGGTCCAATGTAGGAAACAACGCCATTTTGTAAATAATAGCGTTTCGTGAAAAACCAGCGAAGATAACTATGCCATGTATGTAAGTTAATCTATTTCACAAAATTATTTTATTTACCTCTTCCTTCGTCACTTACGAACAATTGCTCGATTGGAACGTGCGAACTATTACTATATGGGATGCGAAATTCAACTACCCTCTCTAATAGAACACTTCATGGTGATTGAACAAGAGAAACCTGTGTATTATGAATATTCCGAGTAGTATTTCAATTTCACACCAGAATAGCACGACTGACGCTGGTCTATATGCGTTGAGAATCGCTGGTTCATGAGTCCAATAAAGACAATTTCCCCCTACATGGAAAATCTAATAATTTTTTATGCATGGAAACAATGCTGGCGGTCAAACCCTGAATTTGTGAAGGGTTTGACCGCCAGCATTGTGAATATATGAAATTTCAGCATCGCAAAAAACGTTTTCATTCAAATGGCTCATGGGATTGGAATCCTGTGATTCTTTGAATATACTCAAAATACAGATTATTTTGATATCTTCTCTGACATATACAGTGCGGTCCATAGGTATGGAATGAATTAATTTTTGAGCGTTATTATGTATTTGTTTGAAGAAACCTGAAACAGGTCGATTTCTATTGTCAATATGATAATTTACATTATGAAAATATTACCCCCTTCTTGCGCGACCTCTGAGTTATGAGCAACCTCTCAAAAATTTTAAATGGGAAGGGGGGTCGTGTGGCACCTTATTCGAAAGGGATTTCCATTCTCTGTTCAGCAATATTGAGTTTTTCAAATTTACTGCAATCATAACTGAGAATATTTATTCTGAAAATGAGAAATTTGGATACTCTACGTAGAATTGAGGAAATAATGTCACATAATGTTTAGGAGGTATTTTTCAATGTATTTCACTATAAGATTAAATGTTCATAATGACCTCCATTCACTTTCAGTCGATCTTGGAATTCTCGTACAACATTTTGTAGTACCCCGGGGTTTATGTTGTCAATTTCTTCCGTTATCCTATCTTTTAAATCTGCGATATTGTCTGGTCTATTGAAATATACTTCCGATTTCAATCAACCCCATAAGAAATACTCAGGTATATTTTTATCTGTTTTGCTAAATGTCGGGAAAAAATAGTTCAAGACACCAAAAAATTGTTCACAAAACCCATATAAATAATGTTATGTCAATCTAGTAGACGACCAGTGTTATTTTTATATTTATAAGTTGTTGACACACGTCAGTGTATTGAAAAATATTTGGGTGTGTATTTGATTTAACTATGGCTCATTTATCCGAAACTCAAAGAATAGACGTTTTTATTATGATTGGATGCAGTAATAAAACAAGAACTCAAAAGTAAGTTTGTGAAATGTTTCATAATAAATACCGTGGTTAACATATCTCACAGTCTACAGTTAGCAAAATGGAAATAAAATCCACATATGCCAAGTAGACAACTTGTCGCCGACAATGATGTAAGAAAATCATTGATATTGAGAGCTCTACATAAAGACAAATCCTTAAAGAGGACAGTTAGTTCAGGAGTTGAATTAGGATGATCCTGATAGAAGGCAACAATTCTGTGCACTGATGATGGACAGAATGACAAGAGATTTGCAGTTCATAAACAGACATGTTTTTTCTGATGAAGCTACTAAATAGACAAAACTGTTGATATTGGAGCAGAGAAAATCCTCATTGGATGTGTGAGGCTTATGCACGATATCCTATAAGAATTAACGTTAGGGCTGGTATCATCGAGAACAAAATTATTGGCCCTAATTTTTTTGAAGGCACAGTTGATGGTGAGGTTTATCTAGATTTTCAGATGAACTTTTTACAGCCTACATTACAAATACTTTTTCCTGATGTTAATGATCCAAATGCAATAGATAGAAAATTTGGTACCAAAAAGACGGCGCTCCATCGCATTACAAACGTATTGTTCGTGTTGTTGTGTTGTTGTGTTGTTGTTGTTGTGTTATTGTTATTTGAACGAAGTTTTTCCCAATAGGTGGATTGGAAGACGTGGAACGATTGAATGGTTGCCCGAATCCCCCGATTTGACTCCTCTCGGTTACTTCTTATGGGGTTATTTGAAATCAAAAGTATATGTCGAAAGACTGCAATATTGCAAATTCAAAAGTAAGGATAACGGAAGAAATTAACAATATAACCCCTGAGGTCCTACAAAATGTTGTACGAGAATATCAAGATCGACTTGCTGATTGTCATTCTGAACAATTGATTTAATTCTAAAATAAATTGAAAATACTTCCTAAACATTATGTGAAATTATTCCCTTCATTCTACGTGAAGTATGAAGAATTTACATTTTCAGAATTAATTTTCTCAGTTATAATTAAACCAAATTTGAAAAACTCAATATTGCTGATCAGAAAATAAAAATTCCTTTCGAACACGGTGCCACACGTTTCCCCTCCTCATTTAAATTTTTTGAAGGGGGTGCTCATTATTCAGAGGGGGTGAAAGAAGGGCGTAATATTTTCATACTGTAAAATATATATATATATATATATATATATATATATATATATATATATATATATATATATATATATATATATATATATATATATATATATATTTATATATATATATATATATATATATATATATATATATATATATATATATTTATTATATATATATATATATATATATATATTTCGGGTATCTCGGAAATGGCTCTAACGATTTAAATGAAATTTTCAATGTTGATAAGGTTTTGCTTTTTAAGTTCATCTTTATAGGCGTCTTTCCTGAAAAGAAACGCGATTTTACAAATTTTTATTAGTCCAAGAAACTCATACGATCAATTTAAAATGTGTATTTGTAGCCAACCTATGCTCTCGGTGAGACTGCAGAATATTCATATATAATAAGTATGTGATTCGTATCTAAATAAACATCTTCTACCAGATTCTACAGAAAAAAAAACACTGAGCAAAGCAAGGTCGCACAGGTACCGGAATATAATAAAGTTTACCTTTACAAAAGGGAATTATGGAAAAGGAAGAGAAACTCGCTAGGTTTGAAATATTTCAATACAAAATTCACAACGGAAATGTTTCAGATGAATATTATTCGGCAAGAACTGGGGGGGTAATGTCTGTGGAATAAATATGGAAGAATAAATATTCAAGAACCTGCAAGCTGATATCATTTTTGTGAATTATCAATGACACTTGAAAATGATTTCAGTTTTGGGTGCATTGTCAAACAAATGGTATGGAGGAAATAATGTAATAACTCTCGATATAACAATTGTTAGCACTCTTTAGTAGGAAAGCATATACTTCGGCATGGTTCACCAACTTCATTGTCAACCGCTAAAAAACTATTCATAATTAATTTCGAAATACAATTGTGTATATTGGATCCATTCTCGAAATCCCAAACTGCTTTCATATTGTTACGTTTATTGATTGATAATTGTTCGTTCATTATACTCCGAAAAAACAACACAATGACGCAGTCTAACAACAAAATTCTCAATCACAGTTCAATACCAGAATGCGTCGCGTACTCAACTGCACTAAAAAAAATTCACCCTTAACTCGCTAAAATGAATTATCCCCTGTTGTCTTGCGGTACGAACGCGCTTATTTATATCGTCACTGACATCAGAAAGCTTCAAGCATCTTTTGTATGTAAGAGAAAACGTCATGATCATTCGAAGGAAAACCTAGCGTGAATTCGACAAGTCAGTCCTGGAATTCCATATTTGCATCGGAAATCCCAGACCGCTGCATCGTCTGGCTTCTGATTATCACTCAGTGGCGTACTGTACTCATTTTCTCAATAATATTTTTTTGGAATAGACGCGGCCAATACTTGATGAAAATCTATAATTGAAGTGAACTTAAAACACTTTAATACGATTTTCATAAAAAAAATGGTTGACAAAACCCACGACACGTGTTTCGCTATGCTACCGCTTTTTCAAGTGGAGATAAACTGAATAAATTACGATAACTGGGGTACGATTTGGATGATAGGAGCAGGTGGTCAGTTGGATTATAGGTATTTAAATGATTATCGCACGAAATATCATTCAATTTTTAGTGAACAGATTCAAAAGGTGCGAATCATTCAAATAAATCTGGTCATTTGATAAATATTGTGAATTCTTGTTTATACTTGAACTCTAAGCTTTCTAGGAGATTGAGTTTTCCATATTTCTTTCCTACATGCAAAAGTGAGAATTAATTAGCAAAGCAATGCTTTCAGATACGGAGATGGTTAGCGTGAGTTGAATTAGATTTGCATTTTCTTTGCTTGGATATGCGTTGATTGAGAGCCTGGAGATTAACAAAGATAAGAACTCATAATATTTATTAACTTGAATTCTTCGACGAAAATGTATTGAATACATTTTGTGAACCTTTCAAATATGTCAAGATTACCTGTCTATTTTTTCTCCAGAATATCAAGTATGATTTTTCTCCATCTTGTAACCCCCTTTTTGACTATAGTTTTTCTTCTTATTGTTAATTTGTAACTGAAGATGAGTGTTTTCTACAATTGAAATGTCTCACTGCTTATTTTGAATCCCGCTGGGATAATACATTTGTGGAGACAACTTTGAGTGTTTTTTTCCACAAAAAAAAAATTGAATACCTAGTGAATGTGATGCATCTCTTGCGTCAATGATACAAATGATTTTTGGTATGTAATATATTTTGAAAAACTCTCTTTTTTGCCTCATTCATCTATATGAGTTCCTAATTGAGACCGGAATGGAAAATCATATTTGAATTAAAAATGCAAATTTTCAATTTCAGATTTTTTCTTCTGAGTTAGGGTCTTCTCAGAATATCTATCAGATGTAGTTCAATGTCCAGCGTAGATTTTTCAATTCACAGGAAAATATTTGTATTGTTTTGTGTTTCAATACGAACAATTTTATGAAAACAAATCATCAAATATTCAGGAGGTAGCTGCAACTGCTCAAGATTAGGAATTTGTAAGGAAGGTGATGAGTCTCTACATTATAAAATGAATTTGGTGGCCAAATGCCATATCTGTAGCTTCAGCGGTTTCTGGCTTGGCGATAATGAATAAGTCTGCCAGGACATGTTGCTTAATATGGACAATTAGTGTGGCAAAGGTCCCCCCTTGTTTCGGTAAGCTCAGAGATTACCTCTTGATGTCCACCCTTTCTGAATATCGAACACATTTGAATTTTACAGCGTGATTTAGCTCCTGACGACTAGATCTCCAAAAATCTCCAACAGCTCCTGTACCAAACAGTATTCCAAGTTCATCAATTAAAGAAACATTACAATAATGTGCCGATATGGAAATTTAATTGCGCACTATGAGTTAAACAATGGGGTAAAATGCCAGGTAATCTAGCCAGGTACAAGAATGTTTCAATAGACTTATCGTATCTCGTGCAATTTATTATTTTAATTATTGCAGAGTGTTTTCGTCCTAAAAGTTGATCTTCAGTGCTTGCTCACCAGTCAAGTACATGGGCAACCCATGAAATGAAGACATTCGCAAAGTTAAAATGAACCATCTTGATCAACTGCTAACTGCAAAATACACTTTTAGTAATACAAAACTTTTTTTGTATACGCTCCCCAAAACGGCAACTTTGGGAATTGAAAAAAGTCCGTAAATTGCTACTTTTACGGACTTGTCCGTTGGGTCTCGTCATGGCAACACTTTACGAACTGAATTTCATCGATTCATCAAACATAACTGAATATTAACGGGTGTTTATAAATACTTCAAAAACTATGAACCGATTACATTTTGCCGCAGAAAAGCTGGGAATTTTGATTTTCTCAGAATAAAATTATCAATGGTTATTGTTGCGGTAGGTACAAACATGATGGCTTCCACACTTTTTTGCTTCGAACAATCGCATACAAAATGATAGTTAATTCAAACAAGATATAATCCACTTACAAGAATATACGAATAATAATTAAGTTTGGGTTCAAATCAAGTTTTGATTTTCACACCCAAACCCACATATATTCATTTGATGATAATAATTTACATTTCATCAATTCCAAATGTCGCTTATTATTCAGGATTACCACGAAGTGGGCGACATCTAGCATTCCCGATTCGAATGTCAAACTAGAGGAAAACAGCATTTGCTGTATACTGAATACATTTACAATTTTCCTTCAAATTTGGAGTGTCTTTCTGAATGGTTGACATATTTACTGACAAGTTCATTACATTCAACTATTAATATCCCCATAATACGTTAGCCTAGTTGGATCCTGGAAAAATTGACAGAAAACACAATAGGCGAGATCATAAACCCACAAATTTGCTTCATATGTGCTTAAAGTTGAAATATGATGATGAAATATTATGCATAGTTTTTCCTAGGAGATATTGTGTAATATTCGAATAAACACCGCTGTAAAACTCTCAAATTCAGTGAGACATTCAAACACAGCGTTTCTTCTGACGTCATGAGTCCATGGATTTGCCATTTCCCTAAGTTGCCAGTGTCACTATTTTGCGGAAATGTTATTTTGTTTCATCCGACGAATATAAAGAAACTTATGTTAGCATGTGTTATATTGAAATGATTACTTAGTTATTTTCGAATAATATGTATGTATACCGGGGGCCTATGTCATTATTTTTTTGAACTGCTCACATTGTTAAAAAATATTATGAATAACGCTTGGCAACGCTGTAATTCCCTGACTTCTCTGCGATCGGTGAATTGCCAGTATCACTATTTTGCGAAACTTCTTGGAAAATTATATTGTGTTTCATCCTATAAATAAAACAGAACTTGTGTCAGAATGTGTTATATTGAATTTTTTTTTCTTGAAAAACTACCTTGAAAAAAAAAATTAAAAACAATCCAACCACTTTCTCCATCGTTCTGGACATTGCGGTAGTTTTTCCAGAAATTAGTGATATAGCATATAAGAGAACATAACAAACGCGAATGTTATCGACTAGTTGACATATTTGACATTTGACACGTCGGTCATAAAAAATCTGAATCGAAATTTTTAAACGGCCTTCTGCCGGTGCTGCCTACGAATATATTTGCGTATTGATAGCAGGAATAAAATCATAGTTCTCACATGAAACATTATTTGGAAAGATAATTGAAAAAAAAGTATTCCATACGTACGCAGATGGCTTTCGCGGACTGAACTTCATATTACGGACGCGGCCTACATTACGATTCGTCCGCGAAAGCCTCATTTCACATACTTGTTTCATAAACTTCTATTTATGGCCAGTTATGATGTACATTCATATAACACTCAGCATTTAGTTTCACACTGTTTGTTACATTTTTATGAATTTCAACTTTGTGAATGTCTATATTCAATGGGTTGCCCGCGTTCTTGCCTGACAAAAAAGCACTGGAAATGACCTCATAGGTCGAAAGCGCTCTGCGATAATAATAAATAATAGTTTAAAAAAACTGAAAAACAAGCTTTTATAGAAAACCAGACTGAAAAAATGGAAAAACATGTATTTTATTTAAAAAAAAAGCGTGGGGTGCATGGTATCACTTCGGCCAACAATTACCTGTATTCTGAGACATTTATCACTTCACTGCCCTAGGTAATGTACTATATAATTATTGATACCATGCACCCCACGCTTTTTTTTAAATGAAATACATGTTTTTCTTATTTTCTATTTTTTCAGTCTGGTTTTCTATGAAAATTTGTTCTTTAGTTTTTTTAAACTATTATTTATTTCCTACTTTTTAGCGTGTTTTTTTATAAAATTTTTATTTTTTTTTATTATTTTTTTTATTATTTTTTTAAAAAGTAAAAAATGGAATAATCTCATCAAATTGGGTAATCATAATCTCCGACCCGAAAAACCCCCACATACCAATTTTGAATAGAATCAGACCATAATCACAAAACTCGGCCGCCATTTTGGAGCCGCTATCTTGAATTTTTCAATTTCACAGAAGAATCATAATATTTGACCCCGAAAACTCCCACAAACGAATTTTGAATAGAATCAGACCATAATCACAAAACTCGTCCACCATTTTGGAGCCGCCATATCGAATTTTCCAATTTTACAGAAGAATCATAATCTCCGACTACGAAAACCCCAGATAACAATTTTGAAGCGACTCGGACCATAATCACAAAACTCGTACGCCATATTGGAGCCGCCATTTCGTTTTTTTCTCACACAAAAATTTATTAATGCATTGTCACCGGAATTATGTACACCCGCAAAATTTCAGATCATTCGGACGTCTGGAAGTGGGTCAAAATCGCGCCCAAATGAGTCGGTTACAAACAAACAAACAAACAAACATACAAGTGAAGCTAATATAAAGCGTGTAAAAATAATAGATTGCACGAAATAGGAACTTCAGTGTAATAGTTCTGACCCATGCACACCCCTTCTACTACCACCAGAATGTTTCGTCTGTCTACTGCTGCGCCCCAAACCATAGCACAATTTAGTTGCAGATTTCAGTCTCAGTCGCAGTCACAATATTCAAAATTGCGAATTTAAGATATAGTTCAGTCGGCAGGGAAAAAATTAGCTGTCCTAAAACATGAGGCCACAGTAGTGATTTCTCCATTCCACATGAGAGGGGGGTTGATCCTAAGTAGAACTCTGAGTCGGCGCGGCTCGAAGGGGTGTGCGTTAGCGGCCATATTGGAAAACGCGTTTCGTCATATATCTCCCAAATGGTTTTTCGGACGCGAAAAATACAGAAGATTTCCCTTCAGATAATTGAATGTTCTTTCATTACGTGAATAACCCAAAAATAATTGATCAGACGTGAAAAATTGCTATATTAAAGGTTGTAGAGCGAGAAATTGACTACAAATTTTGATCCAAACTTTTTTCTATCCACAATTGTTTTCGCACAGTTGATTGCCGAACAAAAATTCTCTACATATAATGAGACAGAACAGGTAAATTGACTTTGTGGTGGAATAAGGACATCATATTGTACTAGCTGTGGAAACTAGATGTTCGCACCTATTTTTCTTCTGTGCAGAGGTACATAGACTCTGAGCAGCAGACCGTACGTAGACCTCAGTCCTCATGCTAACGTCTCACTATCCGTATTCTCCAACGCCTGCAATCTGCAATGCAAACGTGAATCAACTCGATATTCGTTTATCTCTCTAGCACGTTGAGTGCCAGATGAGACCAACGTGGTCTCATGCATATCTGGGCATTGATTGCTTCGTGAGACCAATGTGGACTCAAATGCATCGCCGACACATTTCGTTATATGAAGCAGCATTGGTATCATTGTATGCATTTAAATCAATGGGATCTTAAAAAGCATGGCCTGACGGTCCAATTGCTATATTTGGCCTGGATATGCGAGACCGATGTGGCACCCTACAGCAATCTGATTTCTTTTTTTTTTTGTTTTAAACTAGAAACAATTTTTAATAGTTTTTTTAGTACTAATCTATTGATTTCTTACAAAGAAGTACAACTACATGATAATAAAACTATACTTTACATAAAAACTTAAAATAAAGGTAACAAAGTCTTCGTTATTTTATATTTTTTTTTGCATTGTGCGCTACAAAAAAACAAGATAGGCAGTAATATTTTTTGCAATCAGAGCACTTCAATGAACTTTGGGGAGTTTTTCTTGATGCTTCCTTTGATCCAGATTGTTCAGAGATCTTCGCATAACAAATAACACAACGTCTTCTGTTAGCTCGACCAACATCTTCCAGTATATGTGAGGCTTCCTCGGACTCTACATTATTTGGGATGAAAACTTCATTTTGTCTTAATAGCCCTTTTACAACTTCTTCTCTAAATTTAGTAATTGACATATTCTCATTAGCTATCTGTTGATGGGCGACATAAGCATTGACAAGACACGTTCCTGTTAAGAGTTCCAATGCCAGCTTCCTGTACCACTTCAAGCTTCGCCTTAGAGATGTATTATAGGCTTTCACTTGGTCGGATAGATCAATAAATGCCTTACATTTATTATAATCCATAATCATTTTTGGCTTCAAAATGTCTTGTCCTCTTTTCAGCACTCGGACCATCTCATCCGTGTGCTTAGTATAGACACAGAACATCGCGCTTATCGCGCCATTTTGTACCACAATTCCTTCCTTACATTCAGCAGCAACTGTTTCGTCCTTTTTGAGTTTTTTCTGAATAACGTCTTTTGGGTTGAATTTTCGGTTTACACGCAATGTTCCCACAAGATGGGTATTTTGCTTCAATAACTCAGTTGCTAAACTGCAAGAAGTGTACCAATTATCAGTGTAAAGCGTGCGTCCTTCACCTAAGAGGTTCTCCATTAGATCCATGACAATTTTGGATGGAACTGACATTTGCTCGTCTTTGGATTTTCCACAATATACACTAAAGTTGTAGGTATAACCCTTTTCAAGGCATAACTTGAACAACTTGATGCCGAACTTGTGGCGCTTATTTTTATATACTGTAAAACTTTAGTCGTCCTCGAAACGGAACTAAAGTTTCGTCAATACATACGTTTTCAGAAGGTAAAATCGGGTTTTGAAATACAGTTCTCAATTTTCTAGTAGCGGCCTCAGTTTTGCAGCCTGTCGTCTGACAAAATTCTATTATCGCTGAAATGGAGCATCTTGAGTAAAAGTTGGAACCTGTTGCGAGACATAACTTTGCAGATATAATTAGTATATATTTTGTCTCGGGACCAGTAGCTCTGCACTTGAGGAAGATGACATAAACCCATCAAAGGATAATTCCGAAGAATTTTTCTATCTCATCTGAATCAGTTTGTTTCCAAGACTTCACGCGAGCATTACGATAAACGGTTTTCTCAATGCATTGGTCAGCATAGCGATTAGTTTCAGTCACCTAAAAGTAGAAAAATACCTATACCATCAAGTTTATGATATCGTCGTTTACAAACAATTTGTAAAAATCATAGGGAGTTTTATTGTACATAGTTTCATACAATTCTGCTTTGAATCCAGTACCATTTTCGGTTTCCAAAAAATCAAATTTCTTTAGGTAACTGCCAGTCACTGGTCCCCAGACATATGTACCATGAGTCACTTGTTGATCATCTTCTTCGTCACCAGATGAAGAAACCTGCATTTGTTGAATAACATCTTCAATAGTATCTGATATATTATGTTGTGGTTTACTGGCTGATTGGGTAATTTCACTAGACGTCGATGCTCCTAAGTTCACTGGGTGTAAATTGGCAGTGCGTTTTGAGCCACTTATTTTTGTTAAAACTTTCTTCTTTTTGCGCGGTTCATATTCTATTGAAGAGTCAGACTCAATATCTGATTCGAGTTCAAATTCATCTGACGTTCCGTCGGGTTCAAAATCGTTCATATCCTCTTCATCGGAAAAACATTCTTGCAATAACTTTTGTAATTTTTGCTGTTCTTCCTCGTAACGAGACATGTTTACGCGCCGAAAGTGCAACAACAACTGAATTGATATTGTAAACAAAGTGCGAGCGACCACAGCCGCCTCTACTTACATGTCGAGACCTGTGAATACATTAAATCGGCATGGTGACACATTGGTCTCATATGGCCCGAGGGCAAAAATTGCAAGTCAGTGGCCGCATGAGACCAACGTGTCACCATTTTTGTTTTTTCTATTTAAATTTCCAAATTTTTTTCTTTTAGCTTCTAGTAGCAAAATAAGTTATTTATGGTTATTTTCCTTTGGAGAAAAGCGAAAAAAAATTTGGCCTAACGGACCACTTTTTTTTTGTCCACGGTGGCATTCAACGTGCTAGACTGGCAAATTTACGGTAACCGAATGAAAGATTATGAAGTGGACTAATGCGATAGGTTCGTATTGGAAAGTTCTGGGAAACAATGCCATTCAAATTAGATACCTACGAAATATTTGAGAATTATATAAAAATAATTATATTGAATATTTTTTTTTGCGAATAATTGCTGTAAACTTTCGGAAAAGATATATGAATGAATGAATAATACAATTTTCATCTGATGTTTATGGTGCTATGAACGACATTATTAATAAAACCATACAAAAAAAAAATTGTTTCCGCAATTGCCTTTATAAGTTTATACATGGTAGGTTCAACTTCTCTTAATGTAATAAATTCATTCAATGCTTCCACGATTGGTCTGCAGCATTGTGCACTTTCTCAACATGTGACTTCAGATAATCTATCATTTTTTTTCAAGGTACAATGGCATTCATTTTCTTATGGTCTTTTTATACATGCCTTCTTACACACGCTAAATGAACGGCGATTGTATTTGCATTACCAGGTGACACTGTGTAAATAACACGGAGTTTTACGAATGTTCTGACGTCAGGATTTGGAGTTTGTACCTCTGCACGGAAGAGGAATTTAGGTTTCAACGTCTAGGGCTGTAAAGGGCCTTTCAGAAGCCCTTGAGCTGGCATATGCTGATATCATTCTGCTTTGATGTTTGGTGTAAATAAGGCATTTCCGTACGATTTTCTTGAATTTTATATTAAAAAAGAACAGTTTTTGAGACCGTTAACACTTGTAAGGTTAGCTGATGTACAATAATGTGTGAATATTTCAAAAATATATATCTTATTCCAAAACAAATATTTCGTGTTTTTGCAAACCATTTCTGGTCTTCCTTCGTGCTTTGACACCCAGTCGTTTTTTAACATTCATCATTTCGAATTCCCTCTGTAAATCACTCCACAGTTCTTCCGAATCAACCCTGACATTTATCCTTCATCCCTTTATTACCTTTGACTATCTTCAACCCTCACCTGGCCCCCGTTCCTCTTGTCTCAATTTTCATCCCTGCCAAACACCTTTCATTTTACGACAATTTCTTTCGGAAATCATGTCTCTGCTTCTCGTTTACCTTGCCACTGTTCCTGTTCCTTACCTCAGTCTCATTGTATGTGAAAAATTTTCGTTTAGTTATCTACTGTGCGACAACTGTTGTAAATAGGGTCAATTGTTTTTGAGTTATTCGCAGAAAAAGCATGCAATCCAAGTTTGACTCAAAAACTCGCAGAAATATTCATTTTTCAGGAAAAACTTCCGTGACAATCAATTATCTGAAAAAAATATCTCCTGTATTATTTAGGAGATAAACGACAATACACGGTTTCCAAGATGGCCGCTTCCGCACACCCCCTGTGCCGCGCCAACTCGGAGTTATACTCAGGACCTACTCCCATATCATGTGGAAGAAAATATCGCTACTGTATCCTCATGCAGGAAAAAAACTCTGCCAATTGGACTAGTAAGCTCATAACGATTGGAAATAGACAGAGACGGCTGAACTCGTTATCGCTCGAGGCGCAGCAGTAGGATGGGAAAACTTTTTTCAGTTATAATCTGTGCTAGTCTATTATCTCGAGTACCTCTCGTTCTAACTCATGGTAAATTCAATAGTCCGCAAATTAATTTCCGAATCTGCATAAAGTAGATGTAATTTCCTCCTTTCCGTAATTCGCAAGGAACTCAGATGCACTCGAGAAGTTGAAAATCGAAGTAAATCTGTTCATGCGGCTCATGATCATGATCTCAGAATTATTATTTCAGGATGTGTTCCACCCTTTACGAAAAGTTGAGATTACCGCATTTCATCCCTAATCCAAACCCTGAAATAACACCTTTACCATTCAGATTCACAGAGGTTCTGCTCAATGAGAAATTACGATTATATCATTATCATTTATGGTTTCTACCCCATAGAAACCGATATGGGAATCAGCAACCAAGTACTATGGAAAAAATTCAATTATCTGCTTGGAATACCCAACTTTCCTATGGAAAAACCTCTTGATGGAGTCATCCATCTATTTATAATAATGTTCCAAGTAAGTGACTTATCTCGTCCACATCAGAACAACTCCATATACTAGGAAAACTAATCAAATCAACTTTGCCTGGAATCTGTCTGATCCAATGAACTTAATTACGTGAAGCCCAAAAGTATAGGTCTGCCCTAACTTCTGAACTAAACAACAAAATTGAATCACGTCTTCCAGATTCTGATTTGACGGGGGTCCTATAACTTTCGAACTGTTCGATGCAGCGTGAAAGGATACAAAGACGGTGAGCACTGAATATGGGAATTTCTAACGATTCATTTGAAAACCATTCAATTTTCCAAAGACTGTTGTGGAATATTCATGATTCTTCTGGAACGTATCTCATTCAGTGGAATGATAAAACAATGAAATGTTCTGAACATATCTCACAATGTTATATCGGTAAGTTTGAAATCAATTTCGACTTCCTGGTCATGGAGATTGAATTATTACAAGTAAGCAATGCCCTGGGTTCATTTCATCAATTGATCAAGTAATTCAATACATATACCCTCCATATCTAGGAGTGGATGATTTTCAAGGAATGATCATTCCAAGAGTGGTGAAATGAAAAACAGGTTATATGTATAGATAAAATGAAATGCTATATTAATTAAGTTATGTTATAGTTAAATGGAAATATTATACATACATGATCCTGAATATGAGCACAATGATTATAATTCAGTGAGTATGAGTACACTTTTCTCTGCAAGTATTCAAGCAAATATAATTTGATTGTTTTTCGAAAGTCAATGCATTCATTGACTTTCAAAAAAACACATTTGTTTGATTATCTGACTTTCACAGGGAGAACGTTGGGCGGATGCAAATTTCTACTGAAAATTGGTCGTACGAATTCCTAATGAGTCGTCAGAAATGAACAAATGTATATACTGCCATGTTTGTGTTCAGTTTGCTCAGGACCCTTTTTTGGGTATTCGTACGAATACGCATTTCAGATACCACCAAAATATTGTTTTTTTGTCAGTTGTTCGCACGAATTGAAGTTGTTATTTTGCAACCAATAAAAATGGATTGCCAAAAGCTGAAAGTTCAGTTCAGGGAAGACAGTTCCAATGGGATCAAAGAAACAAGCAATATCATCACAGAGAAATGAATAAGAAAGTGTATTTATTATAAGAACTGTACAGTACCATTATATTTATTTTTATTTTACTGTAATGAATTTACTTTCTATTTAATGAAAATTATATCTCAATTCTTTGCAAGCGCGAAACGTGAGAACGGTTGGACCGCTTTGACTATTTTTACGCGCTTTATATTAGCTTCACTTGTATTACACGCTTTATATTAGCTTCACTTGTATGTTTGTTTGTTGTTTGTAACCGACTCCTTTGAGCGCAATTTTGACCCACTTCCAGACGTACGAATGATTTGAAATTTGGCAGGTGTACATAATTCCGGTGACAATGCATTAAGAAATTTTTGTTTGTAAAAAACAAAATGGCGGCTCCAATATGGCGGGCAAGTTTTGTGATTATGGTCCGATTCGCTTCAATATTGGTATCTGAGGGTTTTCGTGGTCAGAGATTATGATTCTTTTCAAAACTGAAAAATTCAAGATGATGGCTCCAAAATGGGCAGTTTTGTGATTATGTCCGATTCTTCAAAATTGGTATTGGGGTTTTTGGGGTCAAATTATGATTCTTTGTGAAAATTAAAAATTCATGGCGGCTCCAAAATAGCGGACGAGTTTTGTGATTATGGTCATTCTATTCAAAATTGGTAAGTGGGGGTTTTTGGGGTCGGAGATTATGATTAATTTGTCAAAATTGAAGGGTTCAAGATGGCGGCTCCAAAATGGCGCACGAGTTTTGTGATTATGGTCCGATTCTATTCAAAATAGGAGAATAATAGTTGAAGGAATCAAATAATGATACTAATAGTTTGAAAAACTGAAGAACACGCTTTAATAGAATAGAAACTAAGGAGTTGAAAATAAATAATAGTTTAAAAACTAAAGAACACACTTTGATAGAAAACTAAACTAAAAAGTGGAAAATAATTTTAAATGAGTTTGAAATAAGAATACAGTGATGAACAACAAATTTATTTCATCGTAAAAAAGCGTGGGGTGCTTTTTAAGATATTTCCATGATGATTCTACTTTTACCAATATATCTCCATGAAATATGAACAACAATTGACATCAAGCACCCCACGCTTTTTAACGATGAAATAAATTTGTTGTTGATCCCTGTATTCTTGTTGAAAAGGGAAACATTCTTAATTGAATATTGATAGAAATATTTTATGAACATCCTGTTTATATTTTCAACAAATCAATCACTGTATTCTTATTTCAAACTCATTTGAAATTATCTTCAACCTTTCAGTTTAGTTTTCTATTGAAGCGTGTTCTTCAATTTTGAAACTCTTATTTATATTAATGTTCCTTATAGCACGAGGATAGTTGATACGGAAATAAAATCAAGAAAGTTGTCTGGAAATTGTAAAATTCGGGTATATGAAAAATTTTGTGACGAAAAAGACTATTAAGTCAGTTATTTCCAAACGAGAGCGGTTACACTGTCGCGTACCAAGCAGAAGGTCACAGGAACGAGCCCCGGTCAGAGTAACATTTTTATTTATTTGATATAAACAACGGCTGGAACCATTTGGATAATTATTTTTTTGATTGTTTTGATACTCCGAATGAAGTTTTTAGGAAAAAAGGGTTTTTTAGGTAAGTTATTGGAAATTTCTTTGTCCTGGAAATATTTTCAGGAATATATAATCCATATAGTAGAAATGAATCTCGATTCACGTGAGGACGCCTGGACTGATTTTTTTTTTTAAATGTTTGTAATAGCCCAAGGATGGTTGGTACGAAGAGTAAAATTGGAAAAGTTGCCCGGGAAATTGAAAGATTCGTGTATATAAAAAATTTGACTGAGAAGAAGACTATCAAGTCATTTATCACCAAACAAGGAAATAGATCAGCGCTCATACTGTCACATACCAAGCAGAAGGTCACAGGAACGAATCCCAGTCGGGGTAATTCATTTTTATTTTATGAAAAAAATGGTTGGACCGATTTGGTCAAGTATTTTTTTCTAATGTTCGTAATACTCCAAATGAGGTTTTTAAGGAAAGAAAGGATTTGTAGAAAAGTTATTGAACATTTCTTCGTCCTGGAAAACTTTTTAGGAATATATAATATATAATAAAAATTATCGTCTGTTGGTGTTGGTATGCTCATAAAAAAACCAAATAACGAAAGGAAACTAGATAGTGGGAAAACTGGATAACGTAAAAACGGGATAACGGAAAAACAGGATATTAAGTAAACTGGAAAATATGATAACAGGAAAACGGGATAACGGGAGAACGGGATAACGTGATAACGGGAAGTGGGCAGAGTCAAAGGCATAACCTAGATGAAACAACACGAAGAAACATGGGAAAAAAAATCGAGTTTTAAGAAAAAAAAATGGGGAATATAGAAATATGGACAGGACAACGTATGTCGGGTCAGCTAGTATTTCAAAAATGAGTTGATGCTTTGGCGAGATACACTTCGAAAATTCTAGGATCTGAAAATATGACTCTCAATATGCTCTAAAATATAGTCGTATGTCGATTGTGTCATTCTTGTATACTCTAAACAATTCTGATTATTTTCTCACCAAATGATCTTTCAAATTTTTTTTTTCATTTCTGAAAAACCCCCGGTTTTTTTTTCCAAATTATCAAGCAATGGCGATGTTTCGACTGTATTCGTACGTAAATGAATTCGTCCACACATTCATACGATTTGGTTGAAATAATTCATACGAATTCGCATCCAATGTAACCGCCACCTTATATAGGATAAAAATCTGCGAATTATCTTGTGATTTACTGAACCTACGTCTGGGAACTCCAACCCTAGTGGCCCCCATTGTGTAAGGCTGGTCAATATCTGATTTTTTATGGATCTCGATCAGAGTGATCCAAACAAACACTGCAGGAAGAGTCATAATTTGGAATTTTTAACAAAATGGTCCTGAGGTTTCTTTGTACTTGGGATCACTTAGAATATCAATCGAATTTTTCTACTGCTGGAGAACGCTTAAAGCTGCAGAAGAATTGCCTCATTGTAGATTTTTACGCTTGATTGGGAAAGTGGAAAGTATACTGATCGAAGTGTACCATTATTTGTGCAATATCTACCTAAATTGTCGCATATTGAAAAGGAAGCTAAACAATTTCAAGTTCAGTTGCCTTTACTATCTTGTCGAATTTAGCCTTTCGTACAGATTGAGGTCCAGAAGCCTCACTATCTAGCAGAATGGATGTGTGGAGACTAGCAGATTTCGTTATTTGTTGTCGTTCATATTGAGTTTGATAGCTATGAACAACTGCTCATCTTTTTTACAATTCCATCAAAAAGTATATTCAGGAAGTCATATTTCTCATCTGAATAAATCATTGACATGTCATCTGCAAATGAGGCACGTTCATATGGGAGCAAGAAAGGAGATAGGACATTCATGTAGATAATAGAAAATAGTTGGGCCAGAACCAAATATTGTGGTATACCATATCTAACATCTATGAAATTGTATGATTCCACTTGGGAAGATTCGATAAATAAGATTCATTTAGTGTAAAAGTGGTACCTCTAAATCCACAGTGACTAAGTTATTCAAGGAGGAATCCATCGAAAATATTCAAAAGCCCTATATATCACAGAGAGTGAGTATGGTAACCTTATTCGAATCCTTCAACTATTTTCTCAACCACCCCTATCGCAGAACATGTATTCGAGCATTTTTTTCAAAAACCAAATGGTGGATTAGGCAAGTTGGAGGCTCCTCAATTGTATCAATAGCGGCTTTCATATTCTGCTATTTAGATCATGAATATCTGAGCATGTGGATTTTTTCAGAGACAAGATAGCATTGAAAATGAGGAAGACAAATAGGGAACGTTTCTGTAACCAAGTTCATCTGGTGAAGATTTGATAATTTATTATTCTTCTATATTCGTGAATTGAATATTACTTGAAAAAATCAATTATTTCACTCTACCTCTTGAAATCATATTCATATTGATTCAGTCGAATCATCGTTATTAATTTCTGCAGTTTGAAAATTATTATTCCGAACAAAAGTGAGATTGCTGCTAGAAAATGTGTTTTCCATTCCTTCCGATCTTCTTCATGATCGTGGAAGCGTGAAATAAATTTTCGTCGACAAAAATGTATTGAAGACCTAGTGAATGCGATGCCTCTCTTGCGTCATTGTTACAAATGATTTCTGGTGAGTACGCTCTTTTGGAAAACATGTTTCTTTGCCTCATTCATTAATATAAGTCCTTAATTAGGACTGCAAGAGAAAATCAAATGACTATCATAATGAAAATGCAAATTTTCAATTTCAATTCTTTTCTTTTGAGTTAGGGTCCTTTTAGAATATCTATTAGATATAGTTCAATGTCCGGCGTGGCTTTATCTCGGAAAGTGGTTGTTTCCTGTTAGATATTCACAAAAAATACCTTTAATTTTATCGTGGATTTTTCAAATCAAAGAAAAATCTTGCTATTCAATATTCAATTGAGAATGTTTCAACCATCAAAATGAATACCCCACAAGAGGTTCTTCTGAACGATGGAAGATAGTGACTAGAGTTCATCTTTCAGTCGCAAATGATTCCACATCTGATTTCATAAACATCCTGTTCATATTTTCGAACAAATCAATTGACGATGTCTTTTTCAATGTGTATGTCATAGAGTGTGGAGTCGATGACGTAGTTTGGGCTATAGGAGAATATGAGTTATTCTTTTTTGCACAACTTTGGATATCAATTTTGTAGTCGCTTGAAAGGATAAAAATAATATCAAAATGTTTTTTTTAATATATCACGTTTTTAAAACAGAATAATTCCTCCAGGCCCCATACAGATTGATATCCCCATACAGATTGTACTGAGAATTTGTGATTGTGAGTTTTCAATAGCTATGAAAGAGTTGTGAGTATAACGAGAAACGTGGGGAGCATGTGAAAGATAATAGTGAAGAGTGTAGGGAGTAGCTATCGATGAAAAAACTCACCCAACACTTCATATCATTTGCAGTGCAATAAAATTGTTAGTGACTTGGTGAACCATCCATGCTCCAATTTTCAATTTCATGATTTCGTTTTATTTTCATAGCTTTCAAGAATGCACTAGTTCAAATTCTCAGGACAATCTCTATGGGGTAAGGAATCCGTTTGAGAATATAAATCTATATAGGGCTAGAAGAAATTATTTAATACTTCTCAGTCCGATTCAAAAATGTGGAATCTATTTAAATTATTATTTTATACTCATCAGTCTGTTTTATGAACTTGGTATATAAAAAAAATAACATATTTATTTTATACTTTCAAGTCCATTTTATGAAGGTGGTATATTGAAAAAAAATACTTCTTTAGTGTGCGTTTTGGAAACGTTCTTGAAGCGTTCTTCCTTTTTCTGTTTGAGTTTTTTTCGAACTCGTTTTTCTTGCCCATTTTCTGGAGCTTCAACCTCACTTTCTTCCTTGCACGATGCCTGTGAGGTCGAGAATCGCAATAGAGTTCACTATCGCGGAGCACACTCTGGATCGCAAAACAACTTCCGCTCGTCACCGGTATGGAGAGATTGTGTGATCCCACCCTCAATTTTCGTGATTTATGAAAAAAAAAACAAACAGATGAACAAGAAAACTTGTATTGTCATCCAGTTCAATAAATGCTTTGGATGTGTGAAGTAGGTTATTCCGTGAGTTAAAGATTCAAGAGCTTGTAGCGCAAAGTTTTCAGTTTGAATACAAAAGCGACAAGCTTTTGAATTTGTTGATCACGGAATAACCTACGTCACAAATCCAAAGCAATTGTTTCCACTTTAAAGCGCATTTGTGCTTTTTAGAAAATATGCCTCGATCCATGCAGTTGTTAAAGCATCATTATTGTGAAGCGATTTTCCTGAAAGTTCTGAGCTTTAGTTCTTCGATGAGGAGACCATCTGAAGATTAACTCGTCCGCCGGCCTGGAGCCATCTTCAGTTCATGAATGTTGAGGAAAAATCAATAATCTTCGACCAAATTCATAATTTCCTACCCCAAAATCACCAACATACCAATTTTGAATAGAAACGGTCCATAATAACAA
Organism: Gonioctena quinquepunctata; assembly: GCA_018342105.1. Lineage (NCBI taxonomy): Eukaryota > Metazoa > Arthropoda > Insecta > Coleoptera > Chrysomelidae > Gonioctena > Gonioctena quinquepunctata. The sequence goes on along the minus strand of JAFIRS010002676.1, from coordinate 70,866 downwards.
AACTCATCCACCATCTTCATAGAATTTATAAATTTTGACACGTAAATCATAATCTCGGACCCCAAAAACTCCCAGATACCAATTTTGAAACGAATGGGTCCATAATTCCAGAACTCATCCGCCATCTCAAATTTATGAATTTTGACCAAAAAAATCCAAATCGGCTCCAAAAACCTCCACATACCAATTTTGAATCATATCGAACCATAATTACAAAACTCGTTCATCATATTGGAGCCGCCATCTTTAATTTGTTAATTTTGACAAAAAAATTCTTAATCTTTGACCCCGAAAACTCCCACATACCAATTTTTCAGAGAATCGGACCATAATCACATAGATCCACGGCCATCTTCGAGCCGCCATTTCGATTTCATGAATTCTGACAAAAATTCACAATCTTCGACCCAGAAATCCCCACATACCGATTTTGAATCGAATCAGACCATAAACACAGATCTCGTCCGTCGTCTTGAAGCCGCCATTTTGTTTTTTTCCCTAATTCTATAATGCACTGTCACGGGAACTACGAACACTTGCTGAATTTCAACTTGATCGGACCACTAGAAGTGGGTCAAATTTAACTTGTAAGATTTGATTACACACATCAGTACAGGTAAGAGTAAATAAAAGCTTGTAGTAAAAATACCACATTTTCATCAGCTGAATAGCGTTCTTTCACGTGAAAAGTTCAATAGGGCAGGCCTTCAGTAGCTCATTCTGAAGTTTCTCATTTTCAGAGTAGTACCACGGAACTTTATTCAATTTTTTTTCTGTTACTGCAGGATTCGGAAAATAATTGTCAGTCTCAGCTCACAGTGGAGGAAATTAAATATGGATGAAGTGACTCCTAGTTGTAATTGCAGTTGGAATACAAACTTTTTGTGATAATATTGATTTTGACTTGTACTAAACGAGCAGGGATCCTCGAAGGTTTTGATTTGCTGGAAAAAAAATCCATCAACTTTTTTGTGGCTTATTCCAAAAACTAGTTTGGAAGGCAAACTATCTTCACAAATGTCGCATTCATGTGTTTTCTGAGGGAATGTAGTTATTTTGTTGAATTTATTATTTATATATATATATATATATATATATATATATATATATATATATATATATATATATATATATATATATATACATATATATATACCCGATATATATGTATATATATATATATACCCGACAGACGTTGTTCTGTCCAATGTCCGCCTATAATTTCTTTTTTTATATGTTTTCCTTTATGTTGTTCCATCTAGATCATGCTTTTGACTCATCCTGTCATCCCGTTATCCCGTTTTCCCGTTATCACGTTTTCCCGTTTCTTCGTTATCCCGTTATTCCCGCTATCCCGTATCCTGTTCTCCCGTTTTTCTATTTTAATAGGGGTTGCTCGTAGAAGGGTGAAAATTAAAAGTAAGTAAAATAAAAATCTCGCCAAAAAATAGGGGTTGATCGTAGAAGGGTGAAAATTTAGGGTTGTATGTATTTTTGTATACTGTATCATAAAAAAAAAGAAAAACACAAAATTTTGTCCAAAAAAAAAATGTTATGGGTGAACAACCCTTATCACTTAGGGGTATGAAAAATAGATGGTAGCCGATTCTCAGACCTACTGAATATGCATATAAAATTTGGTGGAAATCAGTAAAGCCGTTTCGGAGGAGTAAGGTAACTAACATTGTGACACGAGAATTTTATATATTAGATATATATAATATATATATATATATATATATATATATATATATATATATATATTAATATTGGCAGAAACAGTGTGAGCCAACAAATATGAAGTCCGTTTCACAATGGACTTGCATTCGATTCGAATTCACAAAATAAATACTGAATAGCACGTATTCAGTATACGGGGCTTCATAAAATACTTGTAAAGGAATCAATAGTTTATTTATATTCTGAATTCGAGAAAAGAGAATAAATCCAGTTATAGCAAAAAATTGAACTGACATAACGCGTCATTTTAATATTCAAATTTTTGTATGAAGAGTGAACATTTATCACAGAAACTATTTTATTCCGATGAAGATTCCAAGCTTGAGGTACTGCGATTTCCAACAGTGATTACAACAGACTCTAAATGGGTCTCCATTATATTATCCAAATCCCACATTTGAGTTTCTACTTTGGCTTTCACGTGGCAGATATATTTTTCCTTCATGTGGAGTCGAAACAGCGTCATTGAAAATAGTTTCCATATCTGCAAATTTGATTGAGGTTTTTCTCTCTGCTACATAATTTCCAATATCAGCCCGAATGACTTCAATTACACTGAGATTGCAAAAATACGGTCGGTGGCAATGTCGAGACAATCTGATTTTGATTCATTGCCAGTTTGTCGATGACGTATTTATTGAATTTGTTTTTGTGTTGTTTCGCAAGTTCTGCAAGCTATATTTTTAACCTTGAATCGGCTATGTCTAGATTTTCATTCCTGAGCCAATTTTGGATATCAGTTGGTTTGAAGGCGGTTGTGAGTATTTTCTCTAGTTTTTTGCACTATTACGGTGCAATATCTAGTACAATAATCTAATTGGGTAAGATATTTCCGAACCAATTTCAATATGATTTGCCAATTCATTTCCTTGTGGTGATCTCCAGTTCTCCAGTTTTTCAGGACTAAAACGCCCACGATCAAATTTGAAAATAGATAACCTTATTGCCAATATAAAAAAAAATCCATCACCAGAATACAGTGAATAATATAAATAACTATCAGGAGAAACAAAAGGGAGTTTAGAAAATTGTCAGTAAAAAGGGGGGGAAACTGCACCTAATCTCTATAAAAAAAAAAAATTATTATCGACAATAAAACAGTAGATGATTCCCTATAAAATTCGAATTTTTTTTGCAGAATATTTCTCTGTCACCGTTGCGGAAAATATAATACCGGAAACCATACAGTAAATTCTTTTTATTTTTATCCCGTTACACCTGAGAAAGTATCAGAAGCGATCAGTCGAGTCAAAAATATAATATCTGTAGGCATTGACTGCCTGTCCAAAAACGTAGTCCAATCTGTAACAGATCCCGTTTTTGAACCACTTTCATTTATAGTGAATCTATCAGTGGAATCACATATTTTCCCAGATAATCCAAAGGTAGGAAAGGTATTTCCAATTCTCAAAAATAAAGATCTAACTCTATAGTAAATTATAGGCCAGTAACTATTCCCTGTATAATGAGCAAAGTAATAGAAAAATGCATCTATAATAAGCTATTACCGTTTCTCATAAAACATAGAATGATAAAGATTGCCAAAACGGTTTTCATCCAGGCAGATCAACGGAGAGCGCGGCAACGGCCTTCATGGAGTATGTCTATAAACACGTGGACTCTGGAAAGTATGTTGCAGCGGTTTTTTCCGATCCGTCAAAAGAGTTTGACACAATCGATTTCACGATTGTATACAGAAGACTGTACGCAATAGGCCTCAGAGGGAATTTTCTTTCTTCCATGGATAATATCATCTCACATTTCGGAAAATCGTTGTTAGCATGCCAGATACCTACTCAGATATGTATGATGTCGACCTTGGAGATCCACAAGGCTTAGTGTTGGGTCCACTGATATTTTTCTATTTGTAAATGACCAACCCTTCCATGTGGAATCAGAATGTATGGTAGAATTATATTTCCCACTCTATTATCTCACGCTGTTCAAATTAAAAACTATTTTCCTCCATGTCGTTGAAATTTGAATTTCAGGTCATTTGATAGTTCACAAAACGGTGTAATTTTTAAATCTGGTAATTCTGGATTTTTGTTCGCTATCTTCAGAGCTTTGTCTATCGTGAGAAACTCATTTCTAAAGAAAAAAATCGGTACATTTACATTTTATGGCACTTTGTCCACTGAATCGATATTTTGTTGTCGGATTTGATTTGTCTTCGGTGAAGAAAAGGAAACGGCTCTTTTATATTTACTTCTATGAATATTCAAAATAATTTATGTTGTATTAATTTCGCAGTGGATTTTTCCAGTTTTTTTCCTAGAGAGATCTAACATTATATCCACCAGTTCGTCTGCGGTATGTGTTCTAGACACTAGACAGAATACCCTTGTATAACAAAATAAATTGAACCATAACTCCTTGCCACAGTAGAAGAGGAAATTGAAAGCATATATATCAAACATAACACATGTTCAAAATACACCATTCATTGATGAAACACCGATAACAATAACGAGATCTGTTCATAAACTGATTAATACCCTGGTAGAAACAGAGCGCGGCTTCTTGGAGGGTTTTAGAGTCGAGCGACCAATATAGTAGTTTTTGCCAATCACGCAACGAAAATTTTTCTGGTGAACATCAAGTAATATTCCATCTAATATGTGACCATAACCTCTTTGGAAATGTTGGGTATATTTGATATTGAGTGATATTCCACTATGAGTTTTGCCCATGGAGTCGATGAAATTTGGAGAAGATTTGTTGATCTTAGTATGTTTTTTATAACTTTTTTGTGACGACTTCAGACAAATCAATTTGTCGAAATCAGTAAATTTGAACTTTTGAGGACATTCTGTCTCTCTGTTTGGTATAATTTGCCTATGATTTTAGTTTGATTCACTGAGAAAATATATATATTTGGGTCAGAATCCGCCACATCGTTGATAAATTCCAACCAATATTTGCCTAAGAAAAATGGCTGTGATAGATTAATCAAAAATTGAAATAAAACTACCTTTTCATATTCAACATCCCACAGAGAGGTTATGAATGAAATAGAAATTCTCAAAGTTGGTGAATCAGCTCCAGCTTAAAGTCAACAAATACTAAGTCCACTTGTTAATCTATTCAATTCATCAATGGGATAAGACATTATCCATCGTATTTCAAGACATCAGTAATAATTCCTCAATACAAAAATGACGACAAGAATGAAGTGAATAATAACAGACCGATTTCTCTGATTACTGATATCAATTAAATCTTTGAAGTCATTATGAAAATGAGACTCTCGAGCTACCTACAAAAATATTAGCTTGTATCTGATAAGCAATTTGGATTCAGAGAAATAAAGTCAACACTTGTAAGTTTAGAATGAATGTGTTTTTTTGTGGAGGAACAACGTTTCTTGACATGTTTTTTGGGTAACCTCAATTGACATCCGTCAAATGAAAAAGCGAAAAAGACTCTGCGAGAAAAAATCCAAATTATTAAAACAATTAAAGGAGATTTAGAAGATTTTGAGAACGGGGGCAGATATAGTCCCCGAAACGTTAAGCAAAAACTATATGGAGAAGTATCTTTTAAATGTTTCAAGCATTTTTTTGATAGGCAAATTCAGAAGACGACAAGTTATTGACAAATTGAATAATTTTTCTATAGGAAATATAATTTGGTGAACGCAATAACTTATCGGGGTGAACTAATTAGTTTGCCCTTTCTGCACTTGTATGGATTTCCCTGATTATATTTTCATTTTCAGACTGTGGAAGGTTACCCAAAAAACATGTCAAGGAAGTCAACACAATCTGAATAAAAGCAACCTTTATCTTAATGTAATCTTAGATCTCGCTAAGGTCTTTGACAATGGTCGAATAAACCAAGTTTTCAATCAGTATGGAGCTGTTTGTAAACATTTTCTGAAGAATAGTAATATTGTACGAAAACAAAGACGAAATAATTCTGAACGAATTCGAAATTATTTCAATAATGATCCGAAAACAAGTGTCAGAATTGCAAGTTTGGACATTAACCTACCGCGTGAAACAATAAGGAGAAATCTTAGGAAATATAATAAGATGAAGCCTTTTAAACCAAAGATTCTTCACACCCTAGAAGAAGGCGATAATGAAAGGAAGAAGGGGTAAAGTTCATGGGCTCAAGGAGAATATCTAAATAACAGGAATTTTCTTAAAAAAAATTTGTTCAGTGACGAGGCAACATTCACAACCAATGGAACAGTTAATTCTCGAAATACAAGGTACTGGACGGAAGAAAATCCAAATTGGATAATAGATTGCAAAATACAGTACTCACAAAAAATAAATGTTTGGTGTGGAATATCACATACCAAAATAATTGGCCCTCTTTTTTTTAAGCAATTTGAATGGTCAAAATTTTTCGAATTTTTCTAAAAACGAATTTTCCAACTCATGGATGAACTTCCACTGGCAGAAGAGGCTCATCTTCTATTTCAATTAGATGGCTGTTTCATCCACAATAGCAGGATTGTGAGAGATTGGTTGGAAGAAAATTTTCCTAATCGGTGGACAGGGCGAAATAGTGCATTGATCGAGTTTTTCCCCAGATCCCCGGACTTGACTCCATTGGGTTTTTTTTATAGGGCTTCGTTAAAGAAAAAGTTCAAAACTCGCCCAACCATCAAAGAGGAACTGCGTGGAAGAATATGACAGGCTTGCAAAGGTATCACCCCAAACCAATTATCGAATGTTATGGTTAATATTAGAAAACGATACGATAAATGTATCGAATTGAATGGAGATTTGGTTGAACAGTCTGAAATTTGATTTGTAGGCACTGTCATGTCATTACATTCTTTTGTAGTAGTTCATTTATGTTATTAATATTGGTAATTATATTACTGGATGTAAGGATGTGCATTTCTATTATTTGACAACAAACTGCAGAGACATAACATATACCACATAGAATCGTTATGTTCTGAAGGAGTATTTTAACCATATTATTTACAAAATTGTTATTTATATGACAACTATTTGAATTATTTCGATATTGATATGAATATTTTACTTATGCTATATTTCTGTAAAAAAAATAATTTTATCGTGAAATTCTGGTCACACCTATTTGAAAGCATCATAAATCCAGTGGCGTCGTCAAATTCTATCAAAAAAAATCGCTAGTATGTTTTTTTGATTTTTGACCTTAAAAAAAATTATAAGTAGGCCGTGAAATTTTTATTTTTATTTTGAATTTATGGCATTCAACTAGAACTATTGATGCTCTATCAACTCAAAGAAAAAACTTCTGCATCGGATAATATATAACAGTTTTAGAGAGGTGGCCCGCTTTCAAATGGGTCACTCTGTATATAAAGAGTTAAGATGGAGATCTTAAATATTATAAGTTAAAAATGTGAATGTAATTTTGTGTGTATGTCAATAATGTATTTGTTGTTACATTTGGGTTCTTACTGTTCCTGATTTCATATTTGCCTCCTATGGCGATTCTAATTCATTTGTATATCTCTGGAACAAAAAATATCACAAACTGACCACATACGCGGAAGGACGGTTATTTTGGGGGATTTCGTATGGTTCTGCTCCTTTTTATTTCCTGAGGTGGGCAACCTTCGAGGAATTTAGCTAATGTTAGAAAATCCAGCACGTGCGATATCACAAATATCTCTTCATTCCAAAGGTTTTTGGATATTATATGTGAATATCCGTTGGGATAATTTTTCAGGATAACTCCTCACGTTTTTCATGTTCCATAGAAGTGATACCAGAAAAAAATTTAAATGTTCAGTTTATTCACATGATTTCTCAGAAAAAATATTGATGCAAAATTTTTTAATTTCCAAGAAATTTTATGTATAATCAAAATACATTAGGGTTGATTATTTTCATCCAATTCGAAACATCTCAATATTACTATGAAATATGTGAATGTTGAAGTGAAAATTCAAGTTACATTTGTTCCAGTTCCTCGCGTTTTGTTCGGAAAAAAACGAGGAGTGATCCTCTAGGTAATCCATTACTTGCCGAAAAAGTAACCTCTTGTTTGTGATTGTATTCCCTAGTGAAAATAATATCAATGAACCCCTGGCAATACAGCTTCTGAGAAATACTTAGATATGTTGCTAATACGCATCTTGAACAGTGATGATATTTGGGAACTCTAGTTCGATCTTGCACTAGAATAAAATTTGTCAAAACTCATCAACTTACGAACGTTGGGATCATCCAGCTCCTCAACAGCATGCAGCTAGCATGCAGAAACTCAACCAAATCACCTGGATTTGTCGGATGAATTATATGAATTGGGGTCTGTGCATGAATAATTCCATATTCTGAGTACGATCATACAATGAAGTGAAACCAAATATCACATTTTTTTCTGCAGACTTGATTATATAGCACCATTCCGCTAGGAAATGGGACATCAATTTCCTTCCACTTGAAATTTGTTACTGACAGTTTTTTCAGGAGATAGGACATATATTACAATTTATTCCCATTTGATACTAACATTGCCATACATTTAGTTTTCAATTTTAGAAATTATAGTGTTGTCTTGGCTGTCTATCATCGTTTGCGGGAGATAAAATACGAGAGAGTAACACATATGTGTACTTCCTAACCAGATGAAAAAAAAAAAAAAGGAATTGCAAAGGATATTCCGAGTACAGAAAAAATGTAAATGGAAATTTTTCGGAAGGAGCGCTTCAACTATTTCCAAAAAAAGGACCAGGAATGCCGAACGCCAATATTGTCTCCACAGTGATCAATCAGAATAAAGGAGGTTCCAGTCACAAAGTACTTCGATATGGGCAAGTAAAAAAAAACTACAACAGAGCTACACCATTTTGCAGAAATTAATTCCCCTTTTAAGTGGAATTGAGACTCTTTCTGTACGAAACACAAATAAAATCCGATTCTCGAAGAAAGAGACATATTGAAAAAACATTCATGAACGAGTTTGTTGCTCAGAAGTATCTCTATCCCCCTGGATTACATCCGTAATCTGACAGAATCAAATAATAAATCTTCGATAACAACACGATAATCTGCTAAAACAATTCGGGATGTATTCATTGGGGCGCGACCTAGAGCTCCATGCGAAGTTGGAGGAAAACAAACAGTCGGACTACGATAAATAACCCCAATAAATAATATCCTACTAGGCCGAATTCAGCACGGACATCACGTAACTGCTCGTATTGAACAACAATCCACAATAAACATGTGCGAAAATATCAGAATATTATGTGAACGATTTCAGATAACTGTACAAGATATCAAGATACTCATTTAGTCATGAATGATATATTGACCGTGGGATTCAAAAAACCATTCTATGGGAATTCATTGGCATACCGTTAGGGTGGGCCCGAAGGGCTGGTATCATCACCTGAACTCGTATTTGAATTAGGAAATTTTCTGCATTTTTAAACAGGCTGCCATTTATAAGTATACAAGATCTTGTTATAAAACTGCCCAAGTACTATTTACATTGCAAAAATTTTGAACAGTTATGGAATAACATTCCGCGATTTTACGCGGTATGACATATGGTATAATTGGCATATCGTTTGAGAGAGTGAAAACTAGAGGCATACGTATGAAATATTGCAAAATATAAATAAACATTCAAACGGTTTTAAGCAGTGAGCCTTTCTGTTTCCATGATAAACATGGTATATGTAGATGAGATAACAAATGGAATAGATGATAAAAAATTAAAAAAACATTCCAATGTAAAAAAAACCGGTGTAAGATGAAAGTTCCTAATATTCCGTTTTTATGATGATCATGGCGTATGTAGTTGAAATAGCAAATGGCAAATCGATTGATGAGGTCTGAGGATTATAGAAATGAAGAGAGAAAATAAAATTTAAAAAAATATAGTTTATTGGAAATGAACCATATAAATCATAATTATGGAGTAATTTTTTTCCATTAATGCACAATATATATTTCGAAGTTTGACTCTTCGTCGTTATCATTCTTCTCTTGTCGTTTGTCACTGTCTACGTCGATATCGATTTCATCATCTTCATCATCAATGAAGCCGTTATCATCATCATCGTCTTCATTATCATCTCATCCAAGATGCGATCATTTCGTGTCATCTTGCACTCGCTTTCATGATCTATAAATAATCATGGGTATTTAACATTTCAATAATTACCCTCAATAATCTGTATGAATGACAAGTGGCGGATGTTTTTTTTTTGTATTACCTTATGTATCGTTCGGTTCAATGCATGAACGAATTGCGAAACCTCATTGCCTTCAAACCAACGGAAGGTGTACGTATCATTCGGCTTTATCATCCAGCCAAATTCCGTTGGATTTGTGATGCTCGGATTGGATAAGTATGCATTGCTCCACATATTACCAATTTATGCCTAACGCAATATATGTTGTTGGAGTTCTCTATGACATGGTAGTAGAACGCATGCATCGAAATTCACGAGATTTTTTTTGAAAGATTCGGTGCTGTCGATCATGCTGTAGTTACAGGTAAACAGATGAACTTGCGCCTCATTTACAGTCGTACATTGTTTGAGTCCGTTTTTTTTTTGGTTGCTTATATTTTACAAACGAAATCCTCTATTATTGTAAATGAAGATGCGTTATTTTCGTTTGCTGGATCTTGTATACAAGAGGAAGTTTTTCAATAATCTTCGTTTGCTTTGAAAGTTTTCCACGGCTTTTTTCCACCTAATCGGTAACATTTCAGGATGAAGTCATATCCAGTAAAAGCGTGAAACGCAAGTTAAGCCGTGTATACGCTAGCAGTGATTCGTATACTTTTGTAACGTTTACGAATAGTTGGCTGTTACCAGTACCAAAAAGCAATCAAACTGTGTAAGGGTGTGACATGTGTGGCATATTTCTCATCAAAATTACAAGGATGTCTGTATGGGAACACTGTATAACTACATTAGTCTCAAGAATAAATCGATTTTTGTGGCAGCTTCCTCATGGTCTTCGCACTTGTGATCACTCATGATTTGGCAGGAATAGATCCCTGATCGACTTTATAGCTATGGCATTTCTCATATGAAACATAAAACTTTTTATCGCGAATGATATCAGCATCAGCTAGTGGTGTGGAGTCCAATGTTCAATTAGGAACGATACGAAGCATTCCTGAGGGAAAAAAATATAGTCCAGATCAAAACTCTCATAAATGTTCAGAACATTTATTATATGATTCGTATTTATGATATAATCAGTTCCGTGTCATTGAAAAAACCTAGTCGTTGTCTACTTCCACCTCGATTTGAAGAGAAAACTGAATACACACTGTATAGTACATATTAAGGTGTCCCAATAAAAAGAGTTTTCTCTTCGACAGGCGTGTATTGAAAAAGTTGACTAGTGTGCTGAAACAAATTTCTGTGGAAGGACAGCCGTAGCTGAATTTTAGAAGGTTGCTCACGCGACTCAGGTACGGAATAATAAAGTCGCGTGAGCGACCTTCTAAAATTCAGCTACGGGGCCCCGTGATATATCCCCCAATCTCTCAAGTACTTGCTCCAATTGATACCGTAAAAAAATCCATCGATAATGATATATAGCATCTGCCTTGAACGTATTTTGAAAGATAAGCCACATATAATGGTCCTGCGACAGGGGACCAACTCGGCAATGTCGGAAAATCGAAATAATAAGAACGTTTATTACATTTTCTAATATGATAAACCCGCACAACTTGTATGCTATTTGAACAAAGTAAATAACTTACCTTGATTGTAAACCAAGAGGCATACTGATTAGAAACACCAATGTATTTTCATAATTATGGCAACTTTTTTATACAATTTTTAATATGGCAAACTTGCACAACTTGAAATGCCGTTTCTTATGTCACCCACATATACCACGGTTATATTGAAAACAGGAAGGCATACTGTACACAAACATAGAAAATTTTCAATTTATTTTGCAACTTCATTTTGATTCTTTAGTATAACAAACCGGCACAACTCGTATGCCATATTACATATCAACTATTCAGGAGACAAACTAGATATTACAACAAATTTTGTGCGGATTAAAATCATGTAATGTTATTCCATAACTGTTCGAAAAGTTTCCAATGTAAACAGTACTTGGGCATACGCAATCGGTCTGCTATGTTTTTTCAATCAGTTTTATAACAAGAACTTGTAAACTTATCAATGGCAGCCTGTTTAAAAACGCATAAAATTTCCCTTTTCAAATACAAGTTCACGTGACCATACTAGTCCTTCGGGCCCACCCTATGGTTTTTCGAATTATGTTTGTTTTTATTTGATTATAAAACACATGGCAGCCTGATTAAAATCGTACCAAAACACATTATTTTCGAATAAATGACGAATAATTTTTCAATATTGTCACGTATTCGAACATTTTGCTGTCATTCTGGTACCTCGCTTTCATGATCTATAAATAATCATAAGTATTTAACATTTCAATGAGTACCTTCAATAATCAGTAAAAATGACAGGTTACGGTTGTTTTTTCTTTTTGTATTACCTTATGTATCAATCGGTTCAATGAAGACTATATGAACGAATTGCGGAACCTCATTGCCCTTCAAACCAACGGAAGGTTTATGTATTATTCGGCTCTATCATCCAGCCAAATTCCGTTGGATTTGAGAAGCTCGGATTGGATTAGTATGCATTGCTCCACATATTACCAATGTTTGCCTTACGCAATATATGTTGTTTGGAGTTTTCTATGACATGGTAGTGAAACGCATGCATCGAAATTCAGGGGACTTTTTTTTGAAAGATTCGGTGCTGTCGATCATGCTATAGTTACAGGTAAACAGATGAACTTGTGCCTCATTTACAGTCGTACATTGTTTGAGTCCGTTTGTGTCCGTTTTGCAAACGAAATCCTCTATTATTGTAAATTAAGATGCGTAATTTTCGTTTGCTGGATCTTGTATACAAGAAAAAACTTTATTTGTTTTGAAAGTTTCTCACGTCTTTTGTTTGCCTAATTGGTAAGATTTCGGAATGGAGTCACATCCAATGAAAGGGTGGCACGCCGGTAGTGCCGTGTAAACGCTAGTTCCCAGTGATTCGTATAATTTTGTAACATTTATGAATTGTTGACTGTTACCAGTACCAAAAAGCAACCAAGTGGGTGTTACATGTGTGCCATATTTCCCAACAAAATTACAGGGATGTCTGTATCGGAGCACTGTGTAACTTCATCGTACGAATCTTCTATTAGCCTTAAAAATTAATCGTTTTTTGTGGCAGCTTCCTCATGGCCTTCGCACTTGTAATCACTAATGATTTGGCAATAGATCCTTGATCGACACTATAGCTATAGCATTTCTCATATGAAACATAAATCTTTTTATTGCGAATGATGTCAACATCAGCTAGTGGTTTGCTCCAGACCTGAGGAGGAAAAATAGTATTCAGGATATAATCAGTTTCGTGTCATTGAAAAAACCCAGTTCTTCTCTACTCCCACCTCAATTTGAAGAGAAAACTGAATGCACACTGTACATATTGAGGTGTCCCAATAGAAAAAGTTTTTTTTTTCGACACGCGTATATCAAAAAAGTTGATTTGTGTGCTAAAACAAATTTCTGTGGAAGGGGAGCCGTAGCTGAATTTTAGAAGGTTGCTCACGCGACTCAAGTATGGAATACAAAAGTAGCGTGAGCAACCTTTTTGAATATAGCTACTGGCTCATGTGATATATCTCCAAATTCCATATAGCATATAGCATCTGCTCCGAACGTATTTTGAATGATAAGCCACATATAACGGTGCTGCGAAAGGGGACCAACTCGGCAATGTCGGAAAATCGAAAAAGTAAGAAAGTTAATTGAATTTTTAATATGATAATCCCGCACAACTTTTATGCTATTTTTATTTCATTAAAGTAACTTACTAACTTCTATTGTAAACAAAGAGGCATATAATAGAAACACGAATATGATACGACTGTTGAGGTTTCTTGATGTTTGACCGACATACTTTTCAGAACAGTCTCTACAGGGTATTCCATAAACAACATTAGATTCTTGTTTATTTTGATTCCAACTTTTCACTTTTGTGTGTAATTTTGATTCCATAAGAGCGACTGTAAACGTAATGTTAATGCATGTGCTCTTTCTGATCATGTGGATAAAAGAGATCATCGGATGGACTATGATAATACAGAAATTCTAGATAACGAGACTAATGAAAACAAAAGAATATTTCTAGAGATGGTTCACATGAAAAATTATGAGGAATCAATGAATTGGAGAACTGATTCCAACAATCTTACGCAAATCTATACTAACTTACTAGAAATGAATAAAGGTAAAGATTTATCGCCCTGTGATCAAAATTTTCTGCCTTGATTTTGAATTGATTACAAAAGAAGTTGTCATTGTCAAAATTTATTTCATCTTTTATGAATTTCTCTTCGTTTAATGTGCTAATTTCACATCAATCTCACGTTAGTAAGTATATAGACAAACAATATATGATTCCATAATGTAATCCATACCATTGTAGTCGTCCTGAAGAAGGCGATGAAGATTGCCGAGAGTTCGAAGTATACCAAAGAGTTTTCCCAATCAGCCTGACCATACCTGACTGCATCCCCAAATAGAATATTGGATTATTAGTAAGTTTTTTTTAAATTTTTATTCATTCAAATGTTTGTGACATACTAATCATAACAAAAAAAAACCCGGCTATGATGCTCGTTACCTTGTTCTACTGTACACTTCACCTCTTTTTGTTCAGCCGCGCCATTTAGTTGTTTTCGTGATGTCAATATACTATCTATGTTGAAAAGATTGATTGAAAAATGTTCAATTGATAAATGATGAGTCCAAAAATAGTAAGATTGTTGTTTTTTTATTGGAATATTACTTCCAACAACCTATGCCTGCGATATCTATCTTATTCTATTAATACTTTCCAACCAATCAGAATTAAAAACTTTTAATTTGCTTGCTCATGCGCAATAATAGAAATATTCTAAAATTAATATTTATAGCTTATTCTCAGCCTTTTTGATAAACAGAAGAAGAATATGTTCACTCAAAATAATGTGTTTTTTCTGTAATCAAGCCGAGAATGTGATAGTTCGATGAATATTCCCACTTGATTTAGTTTATCAAGATGAAATACCTGTTATGAGTATTTCTGGCACTCACACGAAACCAGGAATGTTCTGTGGTTACTTTGAAGTGGATGGCTCTTAGTAGATTTTGCTCCTGATTTGTAACAAAGTTGATTGTTGGCATGAACGTCTCTCAAATGCCTCAGTTATAAGCATTTTTTCCCTCAAAATCATTCATAGAAACTTCCAGTTCTGCTTCATTTTTCATTTTCATTTCTCGACTCCTTTATTTTTCTCTCTCATTGGAAACCATATCTTTTTGTTATTTTTTATCAATTTTCACTATCAGCACCTTTTCTGAAACACATTTTTAACTCACCTATTATACTTATGTTATTCACAAATTTGATTTCTACACATAGTACTATTTACAAATAATTTTTCAAAATTTTCATTTTCCATTTTTCTATGTTAAAATTTTATTATTTCGATCATTTAGAAAAAACATTTGCCTGTTTCCTTTTGGTTCTGAATTTGTATACAGGATATTTCTGGCATATAAATATCAGGTTTGGTTGAATTCCAAATGTTTGCTTCTGAATTTAGATTTGTATATTTTTATAGGTTGTTCCAATTGAATGAACTGATCAAACATAATGATGATAATAGAAAAACTCTACTGCCACCCTCTTGAATTATCTGCGTCGACTGGAATATGGCCAAAGGATTTCAAGATGCAAAACGTACAAAAAAAATTATAAAAACAATCATAGCAGGTATATATGCAGTTCTTTAAATATCATTGTTCCCTATTTGTTATTTTTTTATTTGACATATATACAATGAATATAGTCGTAATAACAATCCATTTATAATTCCATCAGAAATATAAATCATTTACGATAAAACTGTTTGCGGATCAATTCACTTCTGAAATCCATCACATATATTCCGTTCTAGTTAAATTAATCGAGGACATTGTACATTTGTAAGACAGAATGTATTATGGAAACATTTATATGGTTTCCTGCATGAAAAGGGTGGGACGTCTGATAATAATCTATAGCATATTCGATCAGTCGAATTGGTGATGGAAAAATATTTCATGATTTAAATTATAAATCCTTTGGAATATCTTCTTTGAAGTGGATTCCGCTGTGTGCTATATCTATTCAAATCTATATCTATCATTCTATTGGTGAGACTGAAATAACTCAACAATAAATCGTGTTTTGAAAACAGAATTACGAAAGTCGTGCGTAGTGATATTTTCAATTGGAGTCGGTTCGCGGTGTTATAATGCAAGCGAAAATGGTATATTACGTATCAAGTTCAGAAACGTAGAATTTTACTTGGACGAGTATGGTGAGTTCGAATCCGAGTCAAGTGAAATGCGAGTCAAGTAAAATCACTTTTCTATACTATTTTCTCGCACTTTGTAAATAAATACTTATTTTGAATTTCACATTGAAATCTGTTAATAATTAAAGTTACTGAGAAAATCTGAAAAAAATGTAGTAGTCTGACTTCTCGGTAACTTAGCAGTCTGAACTAGATGTTTTTATTAGGTATGTATGTATGTATGTGGGTATATATGCATCTGTTCCCTCCAAATCATACGAATTATTTGACCAATCACACAACGCGTTCCCTTGCATTTTACTGCAGTCTGTTAATTTTGGGAAACCAGTTGTTGAATTGAAATTTTTTTGTGAAATACTCAAATAAAGTCGTTCATGGAACGGAAATTCTGAGGTCGATAATATAATTGAAAATTAATATGTGGAACAACCGGCCACCAGACCCAATTATAAAGACAACGTTCTGACGAGCTAACGAATTAAATGAAAAGTGAAGAGGGTGTACTTGGGGATACAGTCCCGAACTTCACATGGACCATTTAGTGTTCATAAAACGTTTCAAGCACATGAAAATATAATTATAAGTGATATATAAAAAAATACGCTTTGGTTTATATATTCTCCAGTGAATTGGAAACAGTATTCATCACAGTTCCCTTGAGAATATGAACATAATTGATTCGTTTGAAAATAAGAACAGGATGTTCATAAAATCAGATGTTGAATCATCTGCGTCTCAAAGATAAATTTTAGTCACTATCTTCCATCGTTCAAGATAACCCCTTGTGTGGTATTCAGTATTCATGTTGAAAAGGGAAACATTCTCGATTGAATATTGAATAGAACTATTTTTCTGTGAATTGAAGAATCCACGTTGATAATGAAGTTATTTTGTGTCAATGTCTAACAGAAAACAACTACTTCCCAGGCCAGAGCCACGCTGGATATTGAACTACATCTGATTGATATACTGGGAGGACCCTAACTCAAAAGAAAAAAAACTGAAAATTAAATTCTGTATTTTCATTCAGATAGTTAATTGATTCTCAATTCCAGTGTCAATTCAGAACACATATTGGTGAATGAGGCAAAGAAGAATGTTTTTCGAAAGAGAGTACTCACCAGAAATCATTTGTAACAATGACGCATGAGAGGCATCACATTCACTGGGTCTTCAATAGATTTTGGTCGACGTAAATCTATTTCACGCTCCCAGATCATCAGGAAGACCGGAAGAAATGGAAAACACATTTTCTAGAAGTAATCCCACTTTTGCAAAGATGGAAAAAAGTAAGAAACCCTCTTTGGTACAGACACTTTGAAATTAGTGGATTTTTCAATTCACAGAAAAATATTTCTATTCAATATTCAATTGAGAATGTTTTCGTTTTCAACATGAACTATTGTTTATAAAAGCGAATGTTGAATCATCTGACTGAAAACTAATATTGAATAATAATCTTCCATTATTCATCTTTTGATCAAGTTCCGTTTCTTTTCAGGATCACTATAAATGACGTGATATCAATAATCTGAATGAGGAAAAAATCTTAAGGAATTGTTTCCGTATAGCAGCATACTAATGATCGAAAGCCGCTAAGCGACTGGTATTGAATAAATTATCATTTGAACAGATAATTTCCAGGGGTGATTTCCCAGTGGGAACATAGCCAAAGATATATCAGCCTCTTCAAAGTAGTTCTCCTGGAAGTAAGAGAATTGCAAATTAACAGGATTTCCGTAAATTAGAAAAAATAATTATGTTATACTCGAAAATCAATCGGGTAGTAATAATCTTCATAACAGAGTGACCCTCGTCATACAATCCCTTACTTATTCTCAGTCAAGTCGCAAGGTTTGATTAGATCTTAGATGATTACGAATATGTCTGTCAGGCTCATCCAAAAATTGAGAAAACTTGAAAATAATTCATTTAAACTCATCGAGATGATCATCCCCATTCCACTCAATTTGTTCCTGGATACATGAACTCGAACTTAAAGCCAAAAAAATGAAAATTATATTTTTTTTAAATAATTAATGAACTATCTTTTCCAAGACAAGCTTTCATTCAAATGAGTTGAAAAGTAAAAAAAAATTGTTTTGGAAAACTTCAGCTTATTTACCAATCAACCCTCATAGCATGAACAATTGCCAGAATATTGTGACGTTGATTATTCCGTAGATCATAGATTCAAGAGCTTGTCGCGCAAAGTTTTCAGTTCGAATACAAAAGCAAAAAGATGTTGAATCTATAACTCACAAAATAACCTACATCACACATCCAACGCATTCATTTCCTACTTTTGGAATGAAAGTTTGTCTTTCAGAGGGTTCCTTATCAATTATTTTATTTTGTGCTTTCTGGTAAGTATGGTTTAAGGACGGATCACATATGCGCGGTGGCAGTAGCGGTCGCGGAAGAGTTAGCTGTGACGTTCAGACGTGACACATATGGTTTTCCCAATATCAATTGCAGAAGCATGAAAAAGTCTTGCGGCGAAATCCTGTGAGCAGCAGTGGCGGAGATTACCAATTTTATTTACATATTTGAATATCCTAAAACGTATTTCGATCGGCACACACGAAGACCACAGACGCTACTGGTTTTTAATCTTTCAGAGCTATCAAAACACAAATGTAACGCGCGATTTGTGACCTCCCATCGTATAGACACACCTGCAAGCATTGATGTCCGACTTTTGATTTGCCCAGACGAATCGGTTGTAGAACAGACAGCAGTCACTCAAGTCCACGTTGACCAGCGGGCTCTTTGTGCCGACGGAGACTGTATACAAGTAGTACAGATTATTTTTCGTTCCGTTTCTTCGCATATACGCTCGTGTTAGCGAAGTGAGTTTTTATTTGCTCCCTATAGAAACAGCTTCTGCAATTGATATTGGATGGATATACGATCAAATATGCTGTTGCACAGTTCTCTTACAATGTCTGCGTTCAGAGCGGTGTGGCTAGCGTACCAGTACGCAGTGGCGGTCAAATATTGAGAGTCACGTTCGATCGCTATTGAAAGGCGTACCTCAAGGAGAAATGACAAACGTTGAAGAAAGTCTAACTGAGAAAATTATTGAACATGTATAGAAATGCAGGGTGTTTTATGATTTATCCCATCCTCAATACAGAAACATTGGAATTAAGAATAAAGTACGGGACGAAATTGCAAAAAGTTTAAATATTGAATTTTCTATTAGTGCTGAGCATTCCAAATTCATTCGAAAATGAATATAGAAACGTTTCTGACCCATTCGTATTCGTGTATATTTAATGTGTGGGAAGACGCTGCTGATTTATTTTATGAACCCATTGGTTTTTCCTAAAATGAGGTAAAGAAAATAGAATTTTGAATTCAACAACTCTCAATAAAAACTTACCTACGGTTCCTATGATGTTGCAATTCGAATTGTTCTTCTTCATTGGTGGCTGCCAGAAGCAATACTTTCCCTTCAAATTCCATATTTATTCAAAAAAGGATGTTGTGATCGAGTGATACCGCATATGTTACCGCTTATGTATGTGTTTAGTGATTATCGTCACGACCACCGCTGTCGCTATTGCCACCGCGCATATTCGTCGAAGCATAGGGATTATGAGGCCTTTTTCCTGTGAGTTATGAGCTATCTAATTCTTCAATGGAAAGACCAATAGGAGATTAGCTCTTCCACTATCCTGGAGCTGCCATCGTGAATAAATGTATTTTGAAAAAAATTATTAATCTTCGACTAAATTCATAATCTCTGACCCCAAAAACCCTGATATACCGATTTTAGATAGAAACGGTCCATCATTAGAAAATTTGTTCACAATCTTGAATTTATCGATTTTGACAATAAATTCATAATCTCCGACCCCAAAAAACAAAAAAACAATTTTTAATAGAACTCGTCCGTCATTTTGAATTTATGAATTTTGACAAAAAAATTATAATCTTAAACCAATTTGGAATGGAATCGGACCAGAAATACAAATTTTGTCTATCTTGAAGCCGCCATTTCGATTGTTTCTCTAACGAAAATTCCATAATGCATTGTCACCTGAATTATGAACAACTGTCAAATTTCACTGTAATCGAACTAATAGAAGTGGGTCAAATTCAACTTGTAAGATTTGATCACACACATCGGGATAGATGAAAGGAAGTAAATAAAAGCTTGTAAAATAAAAACTATTTCCTGTCAATTATTTTCCAAGAAATACTATCCACAGAAGTTTTTATCAATATCATCGATATCAATATACAATGAATGAGAAAAAATAATCATATGGATGCTGATGAACTCAGCGTTAGGATAATAGTTTCTGGAAACTGAATTCGAGTGGATCATTAATATTGATTTCGACTCATGATATTATTTTTTTTTATTCATATTGGTGAGATATTTTCTTTCTTCCATTCTTTCATTGGATTGAATGAACGTTATCTGGGTGTGAACTATTGCACGACTTTTCGATATAGTTACAGAAGATCATATTCTGGAGTAACATTGGAACTCGGTTGATATCAACTTCAAAATATTCTTCATTTAATAAACACATATTTCTTGAGCATGACAAATTGTAATGAATCTACAGACACTAAAGAATATTATAAAAAAACTGTCGGCAGAATGTATCGTGTATCAACAATAATCTAAGCGAACCTGAACTAGTGACATTTGGAGTTCCTCAGGAAACCATACTGGGACCAATACTCTCTACTATTTATCTGAATATTCTTTTTTTTTTCAATTATAGGGTGAAGTATTGAGTTTTGCTGACGATACTGTTATTCTATATGGAGGCCCTTACTGGCAGCAGTCGAAAGCAACAGCTGAAGACGACTTTTCGAGAATCGAGGAAAAGTTATCTCACAACTAGCTTGGAAAAACCAGATTTTTTGCTTCATATTGCAATGGATTTTTAAATATGGTACCTCTGCAGGTTCGCGATATATTTCATATTCCTGAAAGCCAATCCATCCAATTCCAAGTATCTAGGAATCACTAAAGATAAACATTCGCGCTGGGATTTGCAGATTGAGAGGTACTCTTTCGAAATTCAAATATTTTATGGATATGTGGCACTCAAGAACGCTGTACTCCGCACTAGTACAATCTCATATTTCATATGGTATGATGGAGTGGGGAGGAGTGAATGACTGTAACCTCACAAACCTGCATTTCATTAAGAATGGAAACTGAAAATTATACCCAATGAAGGTAAAACGTACTATTGTAATAGTGTGTATGAGGAAGCTGCAGTACTTGATATTCGCCAACTCTTCTGTCTGAGCATAGTGAACGCTATAAAAAAAAAAAGATCTACCTGGGACTAGTCATTCAATCCCATAAATTGGAAACCGAGACAAACTCCTGAGAGGACCTCGTTGAAAAAAAATATTTGGCAAAAAAACGCTGAATACTGCATAGCCCAATGATTCTACCAAATATTGAGAGAAGGAATGAAAACAACAATCTGAAATAATTCAAACATGAAGTGAGGAGAATGAGCGAGTGCTTGAACGAGTTAACACCGTTTATATTTTGCTCCGTAGTTCTTTTGTTTTACTAGTGATTTACCAGAACAAATCTAGTCAATCAGTGTTACAAAAACCGACGTATGTATTGAACATTTTTACGTACTTTCAAATCGTGTTTTTGTTGACGCGCCAACCTGGTTGTTTTTATCCTAACGCTTCCACTTATTCATACGATCTGATAACAGCCAAGACATCAATTGAGTTTCGACAAAATTCAGTTCTTGCCTACCCCTCATCACCAGAGGCGTAGGCAGTATTTCAATATGGATATATTGCCGTACAATAAATTAAAACCATCAAGTGAAATCAATTAAGCCAACCTAATAAATTGCTTTTGTGTACAAGGGCAACAATAAATCAAACAGTTTTACCTCAACCCACTGATACAAAAATGTTGCACAATATGAATATCAACAATCCAGCTCCAGGCACCAGTTACGTAACAGCCGTTAAGACAGCACCTAAACCATCTTTCCCAAAAAAGGATCAAGCCATAGTGATGCACGCCGATGATAACCTGAAGTTATTCGACTATGTTAAGGCAATAGGCGATATTGTAGGCCCCAAACATATTTCCTTTGCGTCAAGGATTTCGAATAATAGAATCTGCATCTATTTAGCTAATCCTATTCTCGTTGACGATCTTCTAAAATCCCATCCATCCGTAACTATAAACAATAATGTTATAAACATCCGCAGACTCGTTTCCCCGACAAAACGAATTATCATCTCGAACATACCTCCTTATATATCTCATGATCTAGAGAACTTTATAAAGAATCTTGGTTTACAGTTAACCTCCCCTGTCTCGTTTTTGAGAGCTGGTATTCCAGGCGACGAATATTCCCATATATTAAGTTTCAGACGACAAGTCTACGTTCTTCCCCCATCAGACGACTTTGAATTGCAGACTTCATTAATCATTCCATTTGACGGTAACGAAAACAGAATCTTTCTGTCTACAGACAAAATGGAGTGCTTCATTTGCAAGCAACCTGGACACATCGCTTCTAAGTGCCCAAATCCTCCAATAATCAATTTACTGTCACAACCCACTCTGTCTGAACAAATTTCACAGGTATTATCCACAAACATAATAGAAAGTAACGAAGTGACCTCAAATGAAGACCTGATTATCCCACAAATAAATCAGCCCCCTGCCGTTCTGACCCCAACCCAAAAACGCGGACATTCCCAGCTTTCAGATCTAAGCGAAAACTCAAGCCTACTCACAGAAACAGGAAATAACAATGACGTCATGCCCCCCCCCCTATATCATCTCCACTTCCGACAGCACTTTATAAAGCAAATAAGAAGAAGCGCAAGGTGGGTGTAGCTACTGAATCTAACCTCACAACATCCATGAAAGAATGTATGGCAAAAGCCTATCAGAAAACGCCAAACGCATTCATACTGCCCATAGAAAACCTTTATGACTTTTTAGAAAATACCTTTGGTAACTCTGATCCGTACATGGAAGCCCGAAAACACACATATGACATCAACGGCCTAGTCTCAAACCTAAATCTAATTTACCCCGACCTCACAGACAGGTCCATAAAGAACAGAATAACCCGTATAACAAACAAGATTAAGAAGAAGCTTAAACCCGACGCTGAAGAGACTGAGAATTCGGACATGACAAACGATGATGATTCTGATAGCTCACAGCAGTCGCAGAGATCGTCATACTAAAATTTTAACACTATGCCCCTCTCTCTAATACAGTGGAACTGCGATGGTTTTTACCCTCGTTTGGAACGATTGCAACAGCTTATCTCTGATTTCTCACCAGATTTCCTTTGTTTACAAGAAACTAATTTTACTAAGACTCACAACCCTCACTTGAAAAGTTACGTTGGACATCACTTCATTAGAACTACCCATCTACGTGCCAGTGGCGGATCCTCGGTTTTTGTCTCTAATGACATTTTTCATCAAAAACTACACTTAAATACAAACTTAGAAGCAGTTGCCATCACGGCATGGTGCCCCAATAAAATCGTAATTTGCAGTGTATATATCCCCCCAAACCACACCGTAAGAGACACAGACATTATGGATCTCATAAGCCAACTTCCCATACCTTTTATCTTGGTAGGTGACTTTAATGCACACAACACAATGTGGGTTCAGAACGTACGTTTGGCCGTGGCAAAATGATCGAAAACGTGATTAACAACTGCAATATAAATCTACTAAACACTGGCCGCAGCACATATTTTCACGTACAATCCGAATCCTTCTCCTCAATAGACCTCAGCATCTCAGATCCAGGAACAGCACCCTTACTAACATGGCACACGCTTGATAGCCTCTATGATAGTAACCACTTCCCTATCCTAATTTCAGACAACGAATCAAAACAAGTTAACATTAAAGGAAAGTGGAAAATCGCAAATGCAAATTGGGAACTTTACAGCCAAACGCTAGAGGAAAACACAGAAAATATCAATTATTCGAACGATGTAGACGAAGCTGTTGGACAACTGACCAACTCCATAATTTCAGCTGCCACAAATTGTATAGGAAAGTACTCCGTCAACCCCACAAAACGAACCGTTCCCTGGTGGAATGATTCTTGTAACATTGCAGTGAAGGAGTGCAAAAAGGCGCTCAATAAATACCGAAGAAACAGAAATGATTCAGACCTGATAAACCTAAGAAAAATGAAAGCGAAATCTAAAAGGGTTCTGAAACAGAGTAAACGAGAGTCGTGGAACAAATTCACAAGCACTATAACGTCCGATACCTCTCCTTCTCAAATCTGGACCAAGATAAGACAGATGAAAGGAAAAAACACCAGTTTTAAAATTTCCGGCTTAACCCACGAGGGTCAAGTCATTACCAATGACCAACAAATTGCCAACATTCTTGCCCAACACTTTCAAAATAAAACAAAACCCAACCCCGAACCTCCTAACACAACGAACAACTCTCAACCCAAACAAAACCCTTACAATTGTCACTCTCTCAATCTTCCTTTCACACCTTCCGAATTAAATTCAGTCCTACTCTCACTGAAGAACACAGCTGCAGGACCAGACGATATACCGATGATCTTCCTAAAATATATACACTCAACAACAAAAACTAAACTGCTCGAACTCTACAATAAAATATGGTGCAGCCAACAATTTCCAGCTCTATGGAGAGAATCTCTCATAATACCAATCAAAAAGAACGACTCGAATACCAATCTTCCAAATTCCTTCAGGCCCATTTCTCTAACATGCACACTATGTAAAATTCTCGAGAAAATGGTTAATAGACGCCTACATTGGTACTTAGAATCACACAACCTTCTAATCACAGCGCAGGCAGGCTTCCGAACAAATAGATGCACATTGGACAACCTGGTTACTCTACACACAGATATCTCACAAGCTATTGAAAGTAAAATGACATAATTGCCGTGAGCCTAGATATTGACAGCGCCTTCGACACGATTCGCAAAATTCCATTCTTGAAAACTCTCAGACTTTAACTTAACTGGAAACATTCTCTCCTTTTTAGAAAACTTCTTAACCAACAGATCTTTCAAAGTGGTCACAAACGGGCAAACATCCACTTCACATGTCCCAGAAAATGGAGTACCACAAGGCTCGGTTCTTAGCACCACCTTATTCCTGATGAGTATCAATGACATCTGTTCATCAATAATTTCACCTGTCAAATACGTACTATACGCCGACGATCTCATTCTCTACTGCCAAGGCAAAGTCACGGCTAGTACTTGTACCTTACTTCAGAAGGCTCTAGATAGCATCCACAATTGGGCCCTCAGATTAGGTTTTCGCTTTTCAACAACCAAATCCAAAGTTATTCAGTTCAGCAAAAGACTCAACCCCCTTCCTCCACAATTGAGTCTCAATGGGGATCCGTTACAGGTGACTGGTCAACACAAATTCTTGGGAGTACTTTTTGATAAAAGGTTCACATGGAGACAACATATTCAGGAGACTAAGGCTATTTGTTTAAAGCGGATCAACATCCTAAAATCATTAGCACATCACCAATGGGGAGCAGAAGAAGAAATACTTATAAGGATTTACCGATCACTGGTCCGCTCCAAACTAGATTATGGAAGTATTCTTTATATGAGCGCCTGCAAAACGTACCTCAAATCTCTTGACACAATTCAAACCACAGCATTACGAATATGTCTAGGCGCTTTTAAATCCAGTCCAACGGAAAGCATCTACATTGAATCTTCTGAACCACCTCTTTTCATACGACGAGAATACCAACTATTATCCTATTTTTCCAGGATATCTGCCTACTCACAAAACCCAGTATTTAAAACAATTGACCTTATACAACCAGCTCCTGAAAACAGACCTAGAACTCCGCTCTCACCCCCTCAAATATTATATCCCATTTTAAGAAACATTAACCTCACAGTTACAACTCCCATGAAACTTTCTAAAACCCCTCCATGGACCAAAAAACCGCCGATATTAAACATAAGCCTAAGTAACTACAATAAGTGCGAAACGCCTAACATAGTCTACAGACAAAAATTCAGAGAACTGATAAATCACCAACAGTTCGACATAATCCTAGACACTGACGCCTCCAAAGAAGTTAATGGTGCCGGATGCGCTGTTACTACATCAGATACAACAATAGTAACATACAAACTTCCTGACGTATGCAGTATACACACAGCTGAACTATATGGAATACTACAAGCCTTGAGGACTCCAGTACACGTTAACAGTAAGCTCGCCATATGTACAGACTCCCTTTCATCAATACACTCCATCAAAAACAACTACTCACAACATCCCTTAGTTCAAGATATCCTCGATACCTGCCACCACCATCACACTAGAGGCACCTATGTGAATATCATCTGTATCCCTTCTCATGTAGGTAT
This sequence comes from Gonioctena quinquepunctata, assembly GCA_018342105.1. Taxonomy (NCBI): domain Eukaryota; kingdom Metazoa; phylum Arthropoda; class Insecta; order Coleoptera; family Chrysomelidae; genus Gonioctena; species Gonioctena quinquepunctata. Next base: position 44,319 of record JAFIRS010002676.1, on the reverse strand, counting down.
CACCGGCAACGAACATGCAGACCAAGCAGCGAAACAAACTTGTTCCTCAGACTTGCCAGTAGAGCGAATTCAACTCCATCAAGACCTAAAATCAGCAGCTCGACAAACAATGATTCAAACATGGCAAACACATTGGGATACAAGTAACACAAAACTACGTACAATCCAAACCACAGTTACCGCTCGGGAGATGCCTCCAATGACAAGAAAGGACAAAAGTGTTATAAGAAGACTCAGAATAGGCCACTCCCGGCTCACTCATGGCTACCTGATGTCATCACAAAATCCCCCTACCTGTGAATACTGTGATAGTGTAAGACTTACAATTGAGCACATACTTTTAAAACAAATAAGTGGAACTTCAAAAACATTCTTAACTACCTAACCAGTTCAGTGCTGTGATACAGTTCCTTAAAGACTGCACTATTTAATTTATTTGAATCCTATTAGTAATCAATGTAAACAGATCCCGTGTCAGTGGCCACTAGATGCCGAGACACGTTAATTATAATAAAAAAAAAAAAAAAAAAACATGAAGTGAAAAAATTGTTAATGAAGAGCGAAGGATCCTTTACCCAAGATTTCATAACTCAAATTATGTATAATTTGCGAAAACTTCTTTATACTATACTTTAAACAATATGCAGTACTTCATGATACTCAGCTAGCAAGTTCATTTTTTTCTAAACAAGCCCATACAATTTTTTACAAGGTTTTATTTACTTTCACTTGTTAGTTCTTTAGGGTCAAATCTTGCAAGTGAATTTTGACCTACTTCCAGTTGTACGATTGATTTGAAAATTGGCAGGTGTTCATAATTCCGGTGACAATGCAATATGGAATTTTTGTTACAGAAAAAACAAAATGGCAGCTCCAAGATGGCGAACGGAATTTGTAAGTATGGTCAGATTTGACTCAAAATTGGTATGTGGGGGTTTTCGGAGTCGGAGATTATGAATTTCTTATCAAAATTATCAAATTCAAGTGAGCGGCTCCAAGATGACACACGAGTTTTGTGATTATAGTCCGATTCGATTCAAAATTGGTATGTGTGGATTTTTGGAGTCGGAGATTGAGAGTTTTTGTCAAAATTCATGAATTCAAGATGGCGAACGAGTTTTGTGATTATGGTCCGATTTCATTCAAAATTGGTATGTGGGTCACTTATTATGAAATTCTTGTCAAAATTCATGAATTCAAGATGACGGCTCCAAGATGGAGGACTAGTTTTGTGACTATGGTCCAATTCGATTCAAAAAGAGTATGCGGGGGCTTTCGGTGTCGGAGGTTATACATTTTTTGTCGACCTTCATAAATTCGAAATGGCGACCCCGAAATGGAAAACGAGTTTTGTGGTTATGGTCGGATTCGATTCAAAATTGGTGTGTGGGAGTTTTTGGGGTCGGTGATCATGATTTCTTTCAGCTCGAAACTTATCTCTAATAACGATGATCTACTGAAAATGGACAGATTGAGGCAAACTAACTGAAAAGTAAAAAATTAAATAACTAATTAAAAATCTTTTTGAAGACCAGTTTCCATTTGAGCCGTCTACTGAAACGTAAAAAATAATTTTAAGTCATCGCTGACAATGATTCAATTATTTTTGATGAATTATTTGGTTTAAAGAAGCTCATCGCGCGAATTGTGATGAAATTAATACTTCGACAAGTTGTTACTTACCAACCAATCATTGTCCAATGAAATCAATAGGTAACTACTGTTATGAATGATTTGTAAGAATTAAATACTGTGAGTTCTTACTTACCGACCAATCACTGCCCAATCTAATTGGTACCTACTTTTATGACCACTTCGCGCGACCAGCTTTTTGAAACCAAATAATTCAACAAAAAATAATCAAGTCATTGCCAGCGATGACTCGAACGCATTTCATACGTTTAAGTACACGGCATAAATAAAAGCTTGTCTTAAAAAAGATATTTTGTTAGTTATTTTCTCCTATAACTGCTTGTTGAATTTTGTGCATTATATTCGTACATTTTGTTCCTATGTCTTTGAAAAATTCCATCACAATTGTTATTGATGATACTGTTGATGTTATTTCTGTCAGTCCATAATATTTTATCATCCTTCTGTAACGCATTTTGGAATTCGTTTTAAAAAATCTGGGCTATATCACGCACAAGCGAATCTATGTCATTGCTTCTGTGATGCCTTTTATTCATATTTTTCGAATGTAATGAAATATTATCTTTATGTACATTCCAAACGATAAATAAACTCTATTATTATTAGTATTAAATGATGATAATAATGTTGAACTGACAGTTGGTTATTATGTAGATATGAACTCTAGAAGTTTTGATAACCATCCGCTATATTTGATTGGTATGCGTTCATTCTATGGTACGAGAAATGGAACTCATTTTACATTTCAATTTTCTCGTTTCCATTGAAAACATCTGAGGCATTCTCAGTTCACGAAATTTCGTTATGTTTTTTGTAGAACTGGTGATTGTGATTTACAATTGGATCTTTCGTCAATGTTCAAGTTCCTCATAAGGAAGACTAACACAATGAATATCAACTCACCGAACCATTTATATGGCATTCGGTTTCTAATGAAATAATACCACAAATTGAATTGATTATGCCGGCAACGAAGTTTTTGTTGATTCAGAAGTTCGTCAAATGAGACTGAGATGGAATTCATGTTGGCCTCACATGGAAATTTAGATTTCGATCAACCAACATATGAAAAAAGGGTTGGTCTTTTGAGGAGAAAACCCGCGCATTTCATTTCTCATACATTTCTGAATATATTCATATTCAATTTTGATAAATTCATCGCTTTTGCAAAGAATTGATTTAACAGCATGTGAAAATATAATGCAATTCGAATTATTCATAACATGGTAATTACAAGTTTATTCGAGTCTTTGGAAGTTCTCCGATGTAATTCAGAGGAACAATGAGAATTGAATGACTCAGATGGGTTACCTATGTTTTTTTTTCGATGACACTGAATGTCTTGATTCTCTTTCGGATGAAATATACAACTTATGATGATAAAATATATATGCCACCTTGGTACCACACATGAAAGCTCGCGCTATTAGAAAACTCCCCTTGCGTTCAAAAAATAAAATGAATAATATAAAACCTTTTTAAAAACAAACTCTTATTCAAATGCCTGAAATGTAAAATATAATTGCTTTGGATATGTGACGTAGGTTATTCCGTGAGATATAGTTTCAAGAGCTTGTCGCGCAGTTCGTTTACAAAAGCGACAAGCTTTTGAATAAATAACTCACAAAATAAACTACGTCACACATCCAAAGCAATTATTTTTTAGTTTCAAGTGAAATATTTGTTGTTGATAATTTTAAATTGTGCTTTTCAATAAGTACATTTTTGTTGAAGCATCGTTACTATCAGGCCTTTTCCCTGTGAGTTCTAAGCCATCTACTTCTTCAATGAGCAGAATATTCGAAAATTGACTCATCCGCCACCCTGGAGCTGCCTTCTTCAATTTATGAATATTGACAAAAAACCAAAAATATTTGACTAAGTTCATGAACTCCGACCCCAAAAACCCTGACTTACCAATTTTGAATAGAAACGGTCCATAATCACAAAACTCGTCCACCATCTTGGAGTTGCCATCTTGAATTTGCGAATGTTGTCAAAAAACTCATTATTTTCGACACCGAAAATACCCACATACCAATTTTGAATCAAATCGGACCATGAACACATATCTCATCCTCCTTCTTGGAACCACCATTCTGTTTTTTCCTCTATGAAAAATTCCATAATGCAATGTCACGGGAACTATGAGAACCTGCCAAATTTCACGTTATTCGAACAACTAGAAGTGGGCCAAATTAAACTTGTAAGATGTGATAACATACATCGGGACAGATGAAAGTAGGAAAAAAAACTTGAGAGGTGTCAAGGGACACCCGGATGAAACGAAGTTTCTTCCGATTAATTAGTGAAGGAATTGTAATGTTTTTTTTTTTTTTTTAGTTTTAATAATATTTTTCATATATATATATATATATATATATTTTTTCTTTAGTTTCTTGACCACATATATATTTTCTTCAAATTCTCGGAATAAAGGTCTGATTCAGTCAATTCATATAATTTTCCTTAACGACGTTTCGACATGGTATTTGTCATCATCAGGTTAAAACACTAAAATTAAAAATATGGAGTTTGAGACATTTAACTTAACACAATATTGAAATGTATGCACTAAAATAATTCTTGAAAAACATATGGTTCGAAATATAACATGTTATTTAACTCAATATAAATATTTGTAACATTTATGAGTATTCACTTACAAATTATTTTATTTGAGTTTTGCGTTCGCATTGAACGAAGGTTATTGTGGGAGTGTGACCTGCGTCGAAGTGATCGGGAATGGTTTGTTTATTTTTATATATATATATACTCTCTCGACTTCGTAAACACAACAGCGTATAGGTTAGAACACGAACGGCTTGCTAAATACATACGCATTGATATTGTAATATTAAAATATAATTTGCTTTGAAATTTATTAAAGTTATGACGCGTACACTTGCTAAACACACGATAATGGAGAGATTAAAGCTTGACTTGGTTAGCACAATAGAAAGAGAGGTTATAATGCGTACTTGCTAAAAATACATAAGCATTTATTATTGTCTGTATGAAATCTCTACTCACCTCACTCCATCAGCAATATCCGGAACTTGTGCAGAAACACTGTCAGGATTCATTATTGTTATTATTCTGTATTATTTATTATGAACAGAAAACCTGTATACATTCAACAAAAATAATCGTCGCGACACCACACTGTTCAATGTGAAATAGAAAGACGAAACGAAAATAACTGCCTTGCTTTCTATGAGAGAGAGAGAGAGAGAGAGAGAGAGAGAGAGAGAGAGAGAGAGAAAGAGAAAGAGAGAGACAGACAGACAGAGAAACACGCGCACGCCGCATGGCTTACAACCATAGCGAAAGTCTCGTTACAACTTTTGGTCTTAATTTATTCCGTCTAGCCCCCGTTCGCAACGCGCGATGGGGAACTACGTTCCAATAATTATTAAAGAACCTTTTTAAAAAGAAACTCCCATTTAAATGCCCTGAAAAGTACGAATAATAATTGCTTTGGATGTGTGACATAGGTTATTCCATGAGTTACAGATTCAAGAGAATGTCGCGCAAAGTTTTCAGTCAGAAATAAACTACGTCACACATCCAAAGCAATTATCTTTTTTACTTTTCAGGGCATTTGAATAAGAGCTTGTCTTCAAAAGGGTTTCTCATCAATTATTTTATTTTTTGCTTTTTAGAAAGTACGCCTTAATCTATGCATTTTTGGTAAAGCATCGTCATTATGAGGCCTTTTTCCTGTGAGTTCTGAGATATCTAGTTCTTCAATTAGGAGACCATCTTGAAATCAACTTGTTCGCCATCCTGAAACTGCCATCTTCAATCCATGAATTCTGACAAAAATCAATAATCTTCGACTCGATTCATAATCTCCGACCCCAGAAACCCCACATACCAATTTTGAAGCGAATCGGACCATAAATACAAATCTCGCCATCTTGGAGCCGCCATTCTGTTTTTTTTCTAACAAAAATTCCATAATGCATTGTCATAAGAACTACGAACACCTGCAAAATTTCATGTTAATCGAACAACTAGAAGTGGGTCACATTTTATTACAGACAGACACCAGGACAGGTGAAACTTAATAAAAGCTTGTGAAAAGCATGAATATTTTGTCATCGCCTACCATACATCTTTTGAAGCAAACTGCAATTTGCAAACTACTTTCGTATGTATTGCTCCATCATTTATTCGAAAGTAGATTACCGGAATGCTCTAAGAATTTCATTACGTCTCGATGAGCCCTTCGAGAAAAATCATACGTTATTTCTAGATAGTCACGCGCAAAAGAAAATAGCTCTATTAAGGAGCATGACTACGAGACCTAGCATGCAATAAGAGTTCTCCGAAAGACATTTTGAGACAATAACTTGTCAGGGGGTGAAATTAAATTTTAACTGCCACGTGCACAGAATGCGCTGCATGTGAACGAAAATTGCTTTTTCGAATATTTTCATTCTTGTGTCTTTTCGTGCCTGAGTACGTGAGAGTTCCATCGCTAATGATAATGAGGTGCTGCAAGTTAGGGAAAGGCTCACTCCAGTGTAACAATAACACACAATAATCCTGGATGTCGAATATGGAATTATATCAAGTCGTTATAACTGGTAGGAGTACTGAGTGGAAATATTATGGTGTATCATTACGAGATCGTCCAATTATCCTTGGATATTTTCACTGCAATATGCATTCAATCGCACTGTAGGTGAACGAAAATTATCCATCTATTTCTTCAAGTATACAAATATTTAAAAAAACATGAGATAATTTGACGATAAAAATTTCAGTCAGATTGAGATTGTCGTTAGATCACGTGTGTATTTCATAGCGTTCAGCTGTAAAAAGCAGACAACACTAGAAATTCTTCAAAAAACGTGATAAAGTGAATTCTGGAAAATATTCAGGTTGTAAACTAACTCGTTGCAACTGTTGTATATGATGCCATTTCATAACAAATTAGAATGGTTACAAATTCAGAAAAAAAAACTGTCCAATTTGACCCTTATTTTGAGAACTACTATTCGCCTAAACTCTTCTGAACTGTAAGGGAACACTGGTCATTGCCTGATGCAATGAAAATTTGAATATGATGAATTCTGAAGTGATCCCTTGAGGAATGTACAAAAAGTATGTAGGGATCCTAATGAACATTCGTAACAGGCCATCGGCAGAACGTTTTAAGATTTCATTGAAACACACAAAATTAATCCACACGAAAAGTTAAAAATATATTTGACAGTCGCACTGATGTTGCTGTCTTTCAAAGATTCTTGTACGCACCTCTAGCGGTGATTGAGTCTTTGCTGTTGTCAGGTCACAGATGTTTGTTCTTACCACCAAACACCAAACTGTTCCGTGCGTATCTCATGGTTCAGAAATTGATTGACCTAGAGTATAACATTTTTGTCAAGAAAGAATTACTCCATTGTTCAAATGTTATATTTCGTTGCAGCATCGATTGGAATCTACGAGGATTCAATGGCATATTCTAAGCATATAACTACAAATATATTATCATGAGAAAACTTTTTTTTCCAGAAATATTCACTGTAAACACATTCATTTTGAAATAACCTTCTTGATATTGACGGTATTCTGGAACTTTCTACACAAATAGTCAAGAGTGGAGATATAATATACTTTGTTGGAATAATTATCAATACACTGAAGAACAGAGCGAATACTCAGTACTTCTGGTCTCTGAGGTGATCTCAAAAACACTGAATGATATTATGACAACAAAAACATTAAAAATGGATATATTACAGTATTGAAACAAACGTCACCAGTATTGTTGAAATAATTCAATGAATACCCTACACAAAGCAAAACAACTTCACGATCGACAACATTAATTGTTGTAATTTGTGGATACCACTCAAACATAAACATCATCGAAAGGGCGTGTTGCACCAAGTTCTTGGTAGGTGGTGAGGGAGCAGAAAGGATTACGATGTTGCTTCGGGGTATCAATCACGACCTAAGAAGACCAGATAGGTGCCTGTATTTCGTACTCCGGTATAGCTCCGGTAATAATCTCACGACCAAAATTTGTAAACATTCGTCAAGGAGACGCAGACATTTCCGCCGTATATTATTTCTACATTGAATAGGATAGCCACCGTTTAATATGATTTCAATTATTGGTTGCCTGGAATTCGGTCGTAAAATTGAAGAAAACCAGTTGCTAAATCGTTGACGTTTCGAAACTTCATTGGTACACCTTCAGGACTTTGAAGTGTAAGAACAAAAACATACATATTAAAACGGAGTTCTCGAATGGAGAATTGATGAAAACCCAAAACATCATGTAAAATGTCGATCGTTTAAAATGAAACGCTTCAAACAGTGAAAAGAAAACTAACATTGATAATTACTTACATTTAGACTGGCTTTCCGAGTGCAGAAGTGGTAATAAATAACATTGACACAAAATATAAATACATGCACAGGTTCATGAAAGACGTTTACACCGACCCAATGAAATGAAAAAACTGAATTGGTAGTGAATCGTTTCTTCACAATGTAAAAAAAGACTAATGAAAGAAATTGGAAGAGTTGAAAAAAGTCCTCCGCTAATGATTCACAGTTTATGTCCTATTTTCTTTATTGAGTTAAAATACGAGGTGTTTAGATTTTCGATATCAGACCTCTTGTAAACACATTTTTCTCCTTGCTTGGTTATTCCAATCATTTCATTCAGGAGTTTTTTCCAGTATCGTTTGTTGTCCAATGACACTAGCTGAATTGAAATCAAAAAGGTGGACGGATGACCTACCATGTTCTGCAAGGCTTGTGAGGTTTTTGAGTGTTTCAAGTGGCTTGTGTATATTTATACAATCCCTAATGTGTTCCTTAGTTTCAGTACCTACCTGTTTGCCCTATGTACACCTTGTCACACTCAGCAAATGGTATTTTGTAAATTATATTGGATTTCAGATCTTCTGGTGTGTTTAATTTTCATCTAGTAAAAAAATATGTTTTCATTGTGTTTTCGTATTTTATGCTTATTTCAGAGTTTTCATTTTCAAGACTTTGCATAGGTTACGGTGTCTCCGGTAAAAGTCAAGTATTTCAATCTTCCACATATAGAAGGTCAGACACCACAATTATGCAGGGTCTGAAAAATATAAACTCTGAAATAAGCATAGAATGCGAAAACACAATAAAAAATCATTTCATACGAGAAATAAAACACACTAATAAATCTGAAATCCAATATTATTTACAAAATACCATGTGATGAGTGTGACAAGGGCAAATAAGTAGGTATTCGAAACAAAGGATAACAGAACACTGTAGGGATTGTATAAATCTACACAACCCACTTGAAACAATGAAACAATCCCACAAGCCTTGCAGAACATTGTAGGTCATCCATTCACACTTTCGATTAGAAAAAAGACTCTTGAATGAAGTTATTGAAATAACCAAGCATGTAGAAAAATGTGTAAACGAAATGTCTAATATCGAAAATATAAACACCTCGTATTTTAACTTAATGAAGAAAATCAAACGTAAACTGTGAATCATTAACGGAGGGCTTTTTCCAACTATCCCGATTCAGCAACTGGTTTTCTTCAATATTCCGACCGAATTTCCGCCAACCAACAATTGAAATTATTTTAACAGTCTACATTACTGAGAAATGAAGGATGGTGTTTTCAGTAGTAAAACCACTAGTGACTAAATTTTCGCGATAAGTCTGTCGATTTATTTCCAAACGAAATTGAGTTGCTTGAAAACACCTCGAGTCCGCAGGACGAGTGGTGTTTTCTTCAAGCAACTCAGTTGAGTTTAGAAATAAAAGACAGACTTATAAGATAAATTCAATCACGAGTGGTATTTTATTAGACTATTTCACGAACAAAATGAAAGGTCAAAAAATTTAAATTCGGCAGAATGAGAGGAAGAAATTTAATAATAATAAATAATTCAAATTTAATTATAAGCATGAAATATTTATTTAAACTATAAACGATTTGTTTCAATTATAATTTGTTACCTATAACAATAAATAATTTTTTATGAACACGAACATAATATATTATTCTCGACTATAATTATTATAAATGGTGCAATTGAAAAAATTGGAATAGTATAACCGTTATTAGGTGGCTACAATGTATTGTTGGTATTATTACTTGATGTACTTGAAGTACTCCTAAAAGTATTCACTATATTCTGATGATTTTCAGCACTAAGATGTAAATACGGTTTCATCGAGTTCGAACTTCCATGTCCAGTAATTTCCATAGCTTGTTGTTCACTAACGCCGGATTGTAGTAACTGACTAACTGCAGTGGCACGATTAGATTGATTTGTTATTTTTAGTTTTCTAGTGTCTAATCCTATCTTTTCTGCAGATAGTTTTGATATTGTAATAATACCAATAGGGTAATTCTTGTACCAATCATTATTATTATATTTATTCCACTTGCCATTCACTGTCAGAAAAAGTCTGTCATTGGTAATAATTCCCCTTTTCGATATAAGTTTCCGGTATAATCTCACAGGACACATTTCAGGATTTTTCAAATTTTGAGTAAGCCATTCAGTATCTGCACAGTTTTTATCACCACCGTGGCGGGTTTTGGAGAATATCGGGTTATATGCAATTCTGTTTGTTAAACAGCCTTTGTTGTCAATCTCTCCCTAAAAAAAATATAACTTGGAAAACGTTGCTTCGTTACCTCTCCAAGCTAGTTCTACGCAGCTATGTGAAAAAACTTCTTTTGGAGTCCATCTGGCGTGTCTTCGTCCCATTGTAAGCACATATTTCTATATTAATCTGTAGTCGTAGCGACATAACTCATTTTATTTTTTTCGGGTACAGCTTGCAACAATTTTCTCTTGTTATTTCGAGCCGCCCTCGCCTCCTTGAACATTATATTTTTGAAGGGATCAATATGTCTCTGATACTTACAAAAATATTTTTCTTGTACTAATTTTGCAGTAGTGTTCCATATGGTTTTGATAACACTCTCCTTGTAATCACTACCATCAATTTTCCGCATATTGAATGCCCAGTCTTTTAGAATGAATGCTAATCTTTCGTTGCTAATTTCTGCATCTAATTTGTAGTTGCGTTCCGCACAGAACGTCATAAATTGTCTCCATATATAAGATTTTGATTTTTTTGTGTTACTGGGTATATTTACTTCAGAATTTTGGTTTATCACTTCATTTGAAGTAGCACCGAAGCGACTCATTGTGACGTTTGCAGCTACAATTATTTTTGGTCAAACTGTCAAACTTTGCATTGCGATCCGTATCCATGGTTACGTCGTTGAAAACACCATGCTGATAGACCAATCAGAATTGAAAGACAGCTGGTGTTTTCGCGATAATACAAGCTGTCTCTGGTTTTTGATTGGTCAGATTTTGTGAAAATTCCAAGGTGCGTGGAATAGTCATTTTAATTTAGAAAATGCAGAAATTGTGAGGTTTTACGTGCAGTTCCACGTGGGATCAACACATGATTTCGGGTGTGTGTTTGTGTAATGTTTTGGTTGGGAAAGCAAATTTTGAGTGTGAGAGAGCGGCATTCGGGAGGAAATACGAATTGCATATTTTAAATTCACCCAAAATCGAACTCGTTCATATGGATTTCAAAAGATAACCACAGCCAACGAGCAGTGGCAATTGACACCATGAGGTTGAAGGTCATCAAACTATCAATTGAGCAGTAACCAAACAATCAGCAAAGTTTTGGTACATACTAAATTTCTTTTTTATTGGCTTTTCTAGGACTTATCCTGAAAACATTGAAGGTTTTTCGTGGACTATCAAGGGTTGATGCAAGAAATTGGTTTACATTCTGTATACAAGTTACTACAATGAGTTTTCTATGAATGACTTCAATCACTTATGAGGCAGAACAATCGAGAAATATAACAACTGACCTCTACTTTGCGGGGTGAAGCCCATCGAATGAACGTGATTTTAGCCAGAGCTCTGCCGAGCACTGAAGAAAAGGGCTTTGAGCACTAAGCACTCTTTGAAAAGTGCTCCCAAATCTCGAGTACTGAGCACATTTATTTATGCATTAAGCACTTTTCAAAAAGTTATTGCATTTTTCCATAGAATGGGACTATTAGGCACTCAAGTTATCTCTCCAATATGAATGATATAGGGTGGCTGGAGCAATCAGTAGTTCTTGAGGGTGTTGCCGGTCGTGTTTTTATATTTGGATAATATTTATAGATTTATAATGGATTATAGGTTTAACTTTAGAATAGAGCATAGTATAACTGTGTACTTTGACTTGTCAATTCATTGTTACGTGGTTCCCGATCAATAAACTTATATCTATCTATCTGTCTATCATAAGTAAGGGAAGGCTTCCCAACAAACATTTTAAGTAAAATTTACGTCACTTCGACCTTCGGATAGATCAGCGCCCAAATTGGCGAAGGTAATTCTAACGTTATGATTGCCTCAAATTTACCAATATGGGGAAGGAAATGGAAGTAATTCAGAAGTCGAAAATCAGGCAATCAAGATATCTTCCCTAATAAGTCGAAGGCATAAATAGGTGAAATTGCCTTCGGAATAGTCGACTGATGGTAGATGTTTAGTCATTTCTACCTATTTCAGGTTATAAACACTATATTAAAACAAACAGTCGAAGGTTAGAGGATAATAAAATTTTACTGTATATTGTGTATCTCAACCTACATGTTCATTCGTGAAAGCTTCGAAGTTGAACATGGCGTATGAAAAAAGAACTGTTAAGAAACGTACAGCAGAGAATTATGTATGCAAGTGATGATTTCGCATTCACAACCAGTTCGGATTTTATTTGCCATACAGACTTTCCTGTGATAATGTTGACTTGTACTTATGTAAAATAAGTGGCCCCGTTCGAAATATCAAATTTGTATGAAAAAAATAATAAAATTAAGTGTACTTCCTCAACTTTTTTCATCAAACACTGCAGAAACTAATTTCATAGATGAAGTATGTATATACATATCATATACACCAATTTTTTGACTATCTCTCATTAAAATGTAGTCGATTCTAGAAAATTATATTTGCAATGGCGGAAACGCTTCTAGCCAAAAAATTTGGCGTCTATTCCATATTGGACCTTAAAGTCGCTTCTTCTAAAATTTCCACTTTGAGAACACATAGGCTTTATGCAAAGTCGAAATTAACCTTCATTCCTGACTTTGAAGTATATTTTTCTTATCTTTTCGGTAGGTATAAACTGGGACAAAAAATGCCCAGGCAACTCAATTGGTGCCAAAATAGGTGAGGCAGAGTGTATAGTAGACCTGTTTACCGACTATGTGAATATACATGAGGTAATAATTGAGTTAATATTTACTAGAAAGTATTTCCTGGAAGTTCGAGTATTCTGAACACATTTTGCTGGTCACCTTTAGGTGGAATTTAACCTAATGAATAACTCTTTTGACCCATAAGGCTGTGAAAGTATATCTGAAGTTCATAAGTAATTTCATACTATTGAGTTCATGGCCTATTGAGTTTATGGTTCCTGGAGGAGATCCGGTGGTCTCAGTTACGGTTTTTATAACTCAAATTATAACTTTGGAGTTGGTTAGTAGTTGAAGGTAGAACATTTGGTCAGAAATAGGTGAATTCGGACTTCTTCAAGCCATTCTACCCCAGTGCTTGGTATAATCATAATCACGTGCTTTGGTATAGCTCTGATTTTGGCCGCATTTGCCTATCTGTTAAATAATTTTGTGAACCTTTTTTGTTGAGAAAACTGGATGAGTTTTGAAAAATATTTGAAAAAATAGGATTTAATCGAACAAAAAATTGAAAAATATGATTTGATAAAATTCAGTTCATACAATGAATCTCCACAAATTTCTCAACTAACGAAAATTAAACAGAAATATATTCGAAATGGAATACAAAGATGGCGCTTTCAAAGATGTTCATATTGTGCAATATTATTCGAGTGTAAACTCAAAACTTGTAACTCACCAAAACAGCCAAAGACTTTCTTCCTTTTGTTCTCATATTTCGGCCTCCAAGCACAACTTTGTGATTGGGAAAAATTGGAAAAAACAATGACCCACCTATTTCCACACATTGAACGCTTATTGGTTCCCATTAATTCGAAACATTTTGCACCCATCAATTGATGCAAGGATGCAATTTTGGCAATTCTGAATGAAGAAATAATACTTTTCTATAATGAATATGTCTCTGAATTATAAAAAATATATGGAAGCTGCGTCCGAACCCCCATGGAAACTGCGTCCAAATCCAAGTTACTCTAAATTTCGATCTATCCTACTTGAAAATTATCCTATTCTCCCAAATCCTCAATTATTTCCACCAACGCAATATTAGCCAACTAACGAGTATCTGAAACAAACCTCAACCATTCATTCGGATCCCACTTTCTGTGGACGAATATTCCATCTAATCGTTGTAAGTACCAAGAATTCACTTGGATAGTGGATAGTTATTGACCGCAGTATGAATCTCTTCCCTACTAACGGAAACGCTAAATATATGCCGGTTTTTGCTGGAATGTCAGTTTGAAAAAATTCAATTCTTCAATTGGAAATGCAATGTTTATAATTTTGGTTGTACCCAGTGAATATTTTATTCGATAAATCGGATTCTAGTGATCCACCTTCTGTAACATAGCAATTATATTTTTGCATGGTTTCCGCAGCGCTCAACCCGGACGCGGGCCGGCATAGCCAATGCAAATGATCGTCGCGCGGGAATGAGAATATTGGCAGTCTGTAAACGTGAACAGCCAGCAGATACGGTATGGAAGAAAAGCAGCCGTGCAGTCCCACCGAGAAGTAGTTGAGCCACAGTTCATAGCTGAAGAATCAGTTCGCCCAACTACATGATCCAAGGTAACATCCACTCCAGGGAAACCATTCAGGATGCGCAGAAGACTGTACGTGGTTGTCGCATATTTTATCAGGTCTCACAAGTATCCAGAAAATGCCCGTATCAGTTACACAGAACACGCGGTATGCGCGAGGGATACAAATCAGAGTTGCGCGGTGTACAAACGGGAACATAAAGATCAATGTGCCGACGCCAAGTGAGCGAACTGATTCTTCAGCTATAAACTGTGGTTGAGCACCGACAGAACCTCATACGAATCGATAGATATTCAGATAGTCGGGAAAATAACTTCATTCTGACCGTGAATTCTTTCATCACGACGATAGAAACTATTCATTTATCCCCATCCTTACAAGAAAAAACGAGCGCAAGAGAAAAGACTATTCGTCCTTTGTTTGAACCATGTGTGAAAAACGCAACATTGTTATTTCTAATATGTGATTTGGTGTTTCATTATAAATAACAGAAATTGACCCCATATGGAACTAGCGTTGGCATTAAGTAATGCCTTATTTGAAAAAAAATCAAAGATATTCAGATTAGCTGACAAAACAAATGAAAATCTCAAAATGGACCCTCAAAACCATAAGACTGTTTCATTGTTCAGCAACATGAACTCCCGTTCAGCGGAGAAAAATCTGAGGTATTTTTTCCCAATTATCGAAGTTATTTGCGAATATATTACATTCCTATTATAAAAAAATGTGATTGAGAGTATGTTTCACCTTACCGGAAACTCATCGACTGAATTGAACCGAAATGGTTTATTTCGAATTCAGATTTAATTAATTTTTCACTATCTCCTAACATATGCATTTTTAACCGTGTATTAACCTGAAATAATTCGTTGTTTTCATTTAGTTATCATCACTTTTCCATATTGTATTCGATATAGTTGGCCATCGAATGAAATGTGGATGACTAATGATTATAAAATGAAAACAATGGAACTTAATGAAATTCCAATTTATTCACCATCCACCGTCCGGAATATGTCTTTCAGTTTCAGGGACAACACAATATTGAACTTATCGGGAGGGAAAGTCAATTATGTGGCTCACTCCTGCGTTAATGGGGAGAGCGATTATGTGAATAATTATTACAGAATGCTCTGGATGAATCGATAATCTGATCTCACTTCAGCGAGCTTCTTCCTCGATTGTAACTACTAAATATAAAATGTCTTCAGTGCCATCACTGAATGAGAAAGTCGACTGGATGGAGCTTCCATAAGAAATGAGGATCTATTCACATTTCATAAAGCTCCATTTTCGGGGTGTTCTTTTTTTCTTGCTGAAAGCTTTCCGAATATTCTTCTCATACAAGGTTCAATCCGGTTTGTTACTCATATTTTGAATAATCTGAAGTTCTGGGAAAAGTGTTATTGAAAAATTCTTCACCGATAATCAATTTACAGTGATTTCTCAATCTACCTCGAAAAATATTGATCAGCACATGTAAAAATCCAACAAATTATTTATCTCAAGGAGAGCGGTGGAGAAATGTCAAGAAGTTCATGTTCACCATGCAAAATATGGACGAATCTTTCGATTCTTCAGTAATATACCTAAAAATAAAATACAACAAATAAAATAGTATATTAAAAACAATTTATCTGCATCACTATTGAGGAAGAAAATGATAACAAAAATTCTAACAAAACCAATGAATAATAAATATAATATATAACAGAATACCGTATGTGAGAAATCCCTCTGAAAGATGCAAAATCTTGGAATGGGAAAAACTTCAAAATCGCATTCTCGCACGACAATACCGTTAGAAAAAAGTTTTATTCACACCAAAAAAACACCCACTAATCTATAATCGAACGTCGTCTTTGAAATCAACTGTAGCAATTGTACAAAATACTACATTGGTCAAACAGGACGATACTCAGAAAAACATATATCAGAGCACGAAAGGGGCACAAAAAAGTGAGTGCCCCAAATGCCATTGCTCTAGTAGCGAAAATGTTCATGCTTTTGATATCACAAACTCTATCATCTTTGATGAAAAACCCTTCGTGTCAAAAATACTTTTAAGTGAAAGGGTAGGAATTCTCCACCAAGACAGCGTCAATACCAGTATGTAGCTGTGGTCTGTACCCCACTTGCTGTATGCAGATCTGCTGGGTATGCGGCCTTAATATTTTTTTTCCGTGAGAAAAAAGTCAAGCTAAAAAATCGTGATGCTAGTTCCATAATATAAAACGAAGTTTTTTGTGTAGCTCTGTTTCTACAGTTTTCTTAGATCTGTCATACCTGCTGTTATACCGCTTGGGTTATGTTGGATTTGGACACTTATGTATACTTAGTGTCACTGCAATATCAATTAGGATTTTTCTCCATATATTTTGCACCAAATTCTCCTGTTCAGAATGACAAATTGGTATTTCTCACGACTGGCTGATGAAGAAACATTCATAAAAAGTTTAAGGCAAAAGTACTGCGGATATAATGTTGATTAGTTCAATATAGTATTCAAGATCTTATAGGAAATCATTTTTGCATGTGGGAAATCATATTTCCATAGGCAAAATGGCGACAAAAACTGTTACTTCTTCATCGTCCTAGGTGGAACTCATCGTTCACATTCATTGCCTTGAAGAAATGTCCAGGATGCTTTTTGTACATACCTCACAAGAAGAGTAGTTGAAATCAATGCTTTTTCATAGGCGTTCCATCCCGAGAACTGACTATTTCTCGATGAATCAAAACCATCATAATTCATACCAGAACTGGCGTTCAAGGTCTTGTACTCCTGTTCCTCAAAGTAGTTTTCAAATGATTGAGTTCACTCATTTTCTGTATACCGTAGTACTATGCTAATGTGCCTGTTGGTAAATACATCAAGGTATATTCTTCCTGTTGCTCGCGTAAGAAAATCATCCGTATGCCTTTTCCAAAAATAATTTTTCATTGTTTTTTAAGAAATCTCTGCTGAGTAGGTTGAGTTTCTCACAACCAACAGTCAGGGAGTACCATAATTCTCATGTTTGAACTCTGAAGATTCATTCCATATGAACATTCTTCGAGATTGAAACTTTTTGTTTGCAAAACTGGTTTACAGATTATATGGTACGTTTGAATCTTACCAAAATTTACTATCCGTTTATTTGTTTTCCGTTCTGCGAATGTTTTAAGATACTGGGAATAATGTGAATTTTCTATTCCATTTTTATTGATCATAAATACTCTGTTACTTTATATCCATTCACCCAACGGCTCATTCTACAAATTCCACTCCACAAAGACCAATAATCCAATCAATAGGCACCAAAAATGACCTCTTTCCTGACAATTTGATACAAATGATTTTGATATATGTTATTTAGTTCCAAACCCCAATGGAAAATATAAGTCTGAGAATTGAAGGAAGGGGGGTCGGCGTGGTCTGCCATCTTTGAAAAAAGGTACAAAAAATTTTTTTTCGAAATGATTTCTCAAAAGTTGATCCCAGGATGAAAATGTCAAATTTTAAAAGGACTGGATTCCCTACGTTTTTTTTATATCAACACATTTTTTGTGAGTCTGACGTGTAACGGGTAACAGCAGCGGAAACTTGAACATTCTTGCAAAAAATCGTCCAACTCAATATTTTCACGTATATTCTAGAAAATGTATGATAATTATAATATTATCATCATAATAAGTAATTGTCAACTCAGCTATTCCCTTCTGCTCATCATCCGACGACGTTTTTATTGTTGGCGAAGACGTCAATATTTTGTTCTGACAGCATTAGGATCATTCAAAACCAACATCTGCTTTGGCGAACCGGATATAGGCGGAAACTGCTGAGAAAATGTATTCCGCTGATAATTTGATGGTGAAAAGAATAGCCGAAAAAATATTGTTTCTACGTGCGGTTAGCGGCTGTGACACGACAACATACCTCTTCAACTGGGGATTTTTTCCTCTTTTCGGAGACGCAATGCCGTTACTGGCATCTCCAAAGATCAGAATGCCATACCGAAAGATGTTACAGTCGCTGGAGCCCGCTTTCTCGTTGCTTTGTATGGTGGCAACATTGAAGAGGGAACTTTGAAAGGAGTCCGCTACCAACCTTTTGCAATATCGACAATAAAAAATGAATTCCCCCTAGCTTCTAAACCACCGACGAAAGGAGCTACACGGTACCATACATTCAGGACCTACCACCAAGTCCAGAATTCTTATGGAATCCGAAAAAAATCATCCGACTGAGGCCTGAAACTTGGTACCAATGGGCTCATTTTAGTAACAATGTCAGGGAAAGCTGCCCCAGAAAGCTTATCGAATGTCATTTCATGCAATTACAAAATGGGATGCGGTGGAAAAAATGTGGCTGCAGAAAAGGTAGGTCAAAGTGCTCTGTGGTATACGTATTCTGCAATGGTGAATCGTTGGAGATTGCACCAGTGGTCATCAATGAGAGCGACGACGAAGATGGTGCAATGACATGAATGGAAGCGCAGATTCTAAGTGTGGAAAAGGGGTTGGGAGGTAACTCTGGCAACGGACACCATTATGAAGGCAACAATATCAACCGACCCGGAACTTCAAAAAATGAGAAATAATAAAAATATATTTGAAGACAGAAATTACGAAATACGAGCCGTACAAGTGCAAAAAAAAAACTGTGGATTAGGACTACCGAAGATACCTGTACAAGTTGATACGTTGAAGTATCACTGGTCTTTCAATCAATAAATTGGAAATATATACTCAGAAAAAAAAATTCTGAACTTCTTATCTCCGAGCGGTTGCGGAACCAAATTTCCTTCGAAAGAGTTGTGCTGGCGTGGATTAAAAAAATGCGAAAAAAAATTGGTTATGAAAACACCCAAATGTTTTTTCTTACCGAAAATTCTGACTTTGAAGATCATAGACCATCGCAAGACAGGAATACTTGGGCACTCTCATTGATTCTAAACATTCAAGTTCTCAATTTCTACTGGACCTGTGACTTTAATACTGAATGATTTCCAGATAACTTTCTCAGTTCTCTCTCTCTTTCTTCCTCTGATCTTTTCGAATAAAAAACTTATTGAGCAATTGAACCAGTTTGAAGTCAATACGCTCAGTAGAATGAATAATAATGTCTGTCTGTCCCCGAAACTAATGAAAATATAGGAAGGAAGGGTGATCCAGAGTTGAAATTTAGTACTTGAATTGCAATGAAAATTAATAGGGATTGAACGTAAGAGTTATGAACCGTACTATGAATGACAAAACTGATGAAACTCATAAACTTACTGGGAAAGTTCAGGTCAACAATGACTGAATTCAAAATTAGAACATACACTATGCCTTGAGAGGGACATCTGAGTGTTAATAGATCTCTTACACGACTGCCCACCACATAACAATTTTGAATCGAATCGGACTATAAACCTAAATTTCGTCCGCCATCTTGAAGCGCCATTCTGTTTTTTTCTTCAACAAAAATTCCATGAGCCTCCATTTTGATTCCATGAATTGACAAAAAAATCATAATCCGAAAATCCCCACATACCAATTTCAAATAGAATCGGACCATAGTCACACAACTCCTCAGTCAGTTTGGAGCCGCCATCTCGAATTTATAAATTTTGACAAAATATTCATAATCTCCGAACCCGAAAACCCCCACATACCAATTTTGAATCGATTCGGACCATAATCTCATAAATTGTTCGCCATCATGGAGCCGCCATATTGAATTTTCGAAATTTGACAAAAAATTCACAATCTCCGCCCCCGATACCCTCACATACCAATATTGAATAGGATCTCACCATGATCACAAAACTCATCCACCATCTTGGAGCCGCCATTCTGTATTTTTTTCTCAAACAAAAATTTTATAATGCATTGTCACCGGAATTATAAACAACTGCTGAATTTTCCCTCAATCGGATGTCGGCAAGTGCTCCAAAAATAAATCACAAATTTTGAACCGGAATAAATGACAGAACGAGTGACATACGGACGGAGCAAGTTAAATGAAAGCTTGTAAAAATACAACTTGTCCACTATGAAATAAGTCAAAAAAATCATATTATTATTATGACTGAACAATTTTGGTGAAAAAGCTGTCAGTTATTATGTTTCCATCTGGGATTGTTTGCATCTCGAACATAATGTAGTTGAATAGTACGAACAAAACTTTTGGCTACTTTCTAATTTATAAAGAAATAGGAGGCCATACACACAGGGGTTGATGCGCCGGTTTGGAACGGCGCGGCTTACACTGGCAGATTTATCTTTCAGTTAGTGGATATTTGCCACGCGCCAAATCTAGCCGGCACAGACTTGTCTGTCAGTTCAGGGCACCAGAAAAAACTGCTGCCGTCAACAAATATGCGGTTTTGATTATGCACAGCACGTGGACGTTTTCGACCATCTTGTTTTGTAAGTGCCTCTCTTACTGAACTCGATAACAGGTTGAATGTCTGTACATCCATGATTCTCAAAGTCGTCAGAGTCATTTTCTCTCAGCTCCCGTAATAGTGGAATGTGACTAAATTATTGTTTCGTGAATAAATAACCTTCAACTCATTCAGAGCGCCGCTTCCTCACGCCAGTATTTGCCATCATCTGCATATAAATCATTGCACACGCGAGAGCTCGCTTTTTTTTCTGACTGAACATTTTTATGCCACTTTACTGCACAAAACTTTCGTCAAGTCGAAATTCCACGGATACGGTCAGATTCCGCGGACAATCTGCAGTTTTGCAGACACTGAGATGCGGTATTGTCTGTGGTGGATCAATTTATAAGATTCGTATTCTGCGTTTGTGGATGACAACGGTTCCAATACACGGCAGATACAACCGGTAGACTCATACGTAGCGGTTAAAATTGACGGATCAACCTCTGTGTGTATGTCCAGCTAATGGCAACAGCTCATTTTGAGCAAGTCCCTCCTGATGTGATGACGGTGAGGAATATGTCTCGACAGAAATTTAAGAACACTTCGGGAAAAATAGCATTCGATTTGAATTTACCATTCGTTGCACACCTGAACAATCAATTCCCTAGAATATAGTTTAACTGCTACACTTCGGTATGAAGAATAACCAAATTTGGGCAAACTCAAAGTGTTTGGATGTATCACCTATCTACATGTGTATGCCAAAGGAATTATTAAAATTTGAATTCGACTCCCGAACCAAAAAGTGTGTTATGGTTGGCTACTGTATAAATGGATGTCGTCACTGGTGTTTCGAAGATAGGACAATACTTCTTGGCCGTGATGTGATATTTGATGAAGCCAAATTCATGAACTCCAAAACATACGCTGAATGGAACAGTGAAGATGAAACCACTATGGAGGAACCTACTGATCGAGACGGAGCTACAGAAAACAACTCAGAATGTACCATGAAAGACAACCGAGATGAAAACGAGGCTACTTCTGGGCAGTTCCGTCGAAGTAGTAGGAGAGAATCAGTCCTACTCCAGTACGCAAATGACTACGTTGTTCATGCAATGATTGCGGAAATTCACCAAGCTGATGTAGCAGAAACCTGCGAAGAAATAGAAGCCAGAGAAAAGAGCAAGGACTGGTCTGAAGCGATTGAGAAAGAACTCAATGCAGTTATGGAAACAAACTTGGGCATTATCCTAGTTGCCAGGTAGACCAATCGATATAGATTTTTCAGTGACAAAAATACTACCAGGAAACCGATTATTCCATCATAGTAATTATATCTTGTTATGTTTCCTACTCCCAACTGTCATTGCTCAATTTGTTATAAACATTCAAAAGCCTTTTCTATCGGTTTTGACTTGTAATTCGAAAACTTAAAAAGCAATATCAATACTTTCGAAGGACGAAGTGTAGAGAATCAAAATTCAAAGAAAATGGGCCCTAGCACAACTCGATAGGATCATTAGTAACGGAGAAAAAATCTACGTTTTTTTAAAATTCATAATCCCACCACCATTGTTCAAGTTTTGAAGCAGGCTTTTCGAAACGTAGTAGTGATTGATATCTACTATATGTGTGAAAAACTCAGGCACTGTTGGATTATTAGTTTTGGCATAATAGCAATTTGATTTTTTTTAATGCACTTTATTGCAGCAGATCTAATTGCGTTATAAATGGTACTGTTCAGATTTCCCTGAAGATTTCGAGGGATGAAGTATAGTACTACAAAATGACTATTCTCATTTTGCCTTAAAATCCTGCGAAATAGGAGAGAAATACTAGCAAACATGTCCGAAAACCAGCGAGTGCATAAAAGCGGCTGAGGAGTGGGGGTAGAGCAGCAGATTCATAACAGGCGCAGCGCACTTCTATCACTTACTATATATACGCTTCCCCGCGACTGCTGCTCTACCCCCACTACTCAGCCGCTTCCACGCACTCGCCCATTTTTGGTCATATTTGCAAGTGTTTTTCACCTGTTTTGCATAATTTTAACGCAAAATGAGAATCTACGTTCTTTAGAAATAATTCTAATCTCGAAATATTTCTGAAAAATTGGAATCGATACCACCTCTGATGCATTCAGGTCTGCTGCAATAGAGAGTTGAAAAAAAATCAGATTGCAATTATGCCAAAACTGATAATGCGACAGCGCCTGAGTTTTTCACACATATTAATCAATAGTATGTCGTGGAAAATTTGCACTACCACTTGGAAAGTGGCGGAGTTATGAAATTCTTTGAAGAATCTGTTTTTTTTTCGGTTTTTGTGATTTTTCTCAGTTACTGATGAACCGATCGAGTCATTTTTTTCGCATTCAGATTTTCTACACTTCGTTATCCGAAAATATCGAGATTGCTTCAATAGTTTTCAAGTTACAAGTCGAAAACGATAAAAAAAACTAAAGTTTATAACAAATTAAACAATGACAGTTGGGAGTAGGAAACATAACAGGATATAACAACGGACCGTCTTTCGTATGATGGTACAGTCGGTTTCCTGGTAGTATTTTTGTCACAAAATCAATAGAGCAGAAAATCTCTATTGATTGGCCTGGGTGGGTAGAAAAGCTATATATTATAAGTTGATATTCAAAATTGAACGCGATAGAAAAGGAAACATCGATATGTAATTATTAGGCACGATTCTTTGGCAAGGGGAGCTCTCAGCGTAAGGGATTCGATTACAATGGGACATATTCGCATGTCGTCCGTTTGACAACTGCCAGAATTTTCCCTTCTCTCATAAATCATAATATTTTCGCTAATCAATTTGATGTTGAAAATTGCATTTTCACAGGGTGATCTCACTGAAGACATTTACATGAAACATACTTAATTTTTTGTTGGGGTTCAAATCTCGTATGCAAATTGAATAAATCCTTATATGTTCATTAGGATTCTGAACATTCAGAGTACGATAGATGTTTGTATATTCGAAAGAAAAACAATTTTATTGGATATTCTATTTTATATGTAGATGACATCCTTATTGCGGAAAATAACAGGCAAGTATTCAAGGATGAAGTGATTAATGAATTCAGAACTAGGGATATAGGACCATTGAATTCTTTCTTGGGAATCCAAATTGAAAGGGATGGAAATGGTATGATCCTTAGTCCATCAACATATTTGGAAAATTTCCTCGAAGATTCAATATGCATGAATGTACTCCAATAAAAATGAATCTCGTGAGAGAAATAGACGAGAACTGTGGTATTATTGAGTAAAAACCGTATCGGGAATTGATTGGTTGTCTCATGTATGTTATGTTGACCACCAGGCCAGAGTGTTTCAGTACACTTTTATGCCGTTTTCAGAGTAATATAACCGAATGTCAATTGGTGGACATGAAGCTTATTTGAGGTGAATCAAAGGTACTTTGACTGCTTTAGTTAGTTATGCTGAATCTGACTGGCTGTTGATTACGATCAGAAATCAACTACTGGATATCTATTCGAAATTCATGGCGCTTCGGTATCATGAGTTTTCTAAATAGCAAACAACTGGTGCTTTATCTTCGACTTAGGCGGAGTAAGTTGCTCTCGCTAGTGCGTCAACAGAGTTAGTTTGGTTGAAAAATGTACTTAGTTATTTTTGAATTTTTATTGAAAACCCGATTGTTTTATATGTCAATAATCAACTGTGTATCCACTTATAGGTAAAATACGTTTGGAAATGTTTGTATTTATTGCAAATACAAAAGCAGTTATGTTATTGGAATATCACACTGTCACCACAAATCTGATGTACTGGTTGGACAATTAAGTATTGTCCTTCTTTCGCAGAATTACATGATATGATTCTAGCGGTAAAATATCTCCAGAAATATATTTCGCAGGAATTTGAGAAAAAAACTCCACTATTCCAATTGTTAGTTATCACATGAATCTGAGCTGACACCAGATATTTCGAAAAGGAGTCAGCGCAAATGATTTTCATTTTTATCTTTCAGAAATCCATGAAAACTGTTCTTTCATTATTTGGAAACTCCATTTTCATTATGTTGATGTCAATTGACCTCTGGCTCACGAGAATTGGTATACCTAGGAAGAAAACAGATTCATAGAATTCAACGCTTGGTATTTGCAGAATGATCTTCCGTAGGAGACGCAAATTGAGATTTTCAAGTATTTCCGTCGATAATATCCAAATCTAAAGATGCCTACAGTAGAATTTTCAGAAGTACGGAATTTTTTTCCTTTAGTTGAATTTTTAGATGTACGGAATTTTTTTCTCGAATTATAAGTTTCTGAAATTTTCAAATGATTCAATAATAATGCTCCCAGAATTCTAAAACTCCACTAGAATATTTCTACTTGGCGTTGCCTCCTTGAGATGAAAACTATTTTAATATAATGTCATATCGATGATCAATACTTTCTAGTGACAGTGCATACCATCTCTTGAAAAATGTACGATTATCCCAAAGCTCATCTATACAGTCGATGTTGGCATGATCAACTCTATTCGAACAAATATTATGAAATTATTGTTTAAAGCTTATTTCTTGACACTTTTCCATAATCTGGAAGAAAAAAAGTGTCAAGAATGATGGAGTCATTCGAGGCTCTCTAATTATTATTGAATCATCCAATAGATACCTCATCTTGGCTACAAGCATTCTATCGGACTTCTCAAGAAGGCTTGCTTTTTCATAATTTGTTCATATTATTGCCTGCAAATTTTTTATGCGAACACACACTGGTAGAAGCTGAAACTTGATGGAACAACACGAAAGAAAACATAGAAAAATATACAAATTCCACAAGAACGAAGTCGCGAAAACAAACTAGTATATTGAAATTGAAATAAGTTCGGAGAACTCATAATTTTGCATCCATTTCTGGTTGTGGATATACGTATAGCCAAACAGAACTTGAGAATTGAGCATATTTGTGTGCTTTATCATCTAAAGAGACGCAATCATTGGCCTTATGTAAATATTCTCATTGCCTTTCATTTTCATAAGTTACGTACAGTTACAAAATGCAACCTTAGAATATTTGGAATAGAAGATAGACTGCTATTCCCAAAAAATATATATCCATGTTGTTTCTAATTCCAAAGTGATACACGTTGAAGAATCTATGATTTTTTTGTTGAATTCTGTGATTTGTCTAGATATTGCATTCATTTTCAAATAATTAAATCTAGAACAGAATTTTATCACGTTGATGTCGATAAAACCTTCTCTACCTTGGGCCTGAGTGACGAAAAATTTAATCAAGTAACCGCAAAGCGAAATATATTTTTCATCAAACCAAATATTCCAACTGGGCTTGGTGTAATATTACAGGAAATCAACATGAATATTTACGTTACCGTATTCTCTAGATGTCTCTCTTTTTATGAGTCAGTCTTGTTTATTGCATCTTAGGGGGATAATAAAGGTGGTCGTTTGAAAGTTTTAGATGATTCCTGAAAGCGACTGTGAGAATTCATTTCCATTAAATGAATATGAAGCAATCGTAAGAAAATATTCACAAAGTCAAAGTCATGTGATACAGTCGTCCTCATTCTAGTGCTTTCCAATTTTTCTCTGAAAAAATAATATCATTCAATTTCTCCAATATATATTTATATATATATATATATATATATATATATATATATATATATTTAAATATATGTATGCATTTTGGAATCAAATTCGAAAAACTATGTGTAGAGGGTTTCTGCTCCAAGCCTCTAATATACAGACGAATATACTTTGAAATATCACACATTTTTCAAAAAAAATATTAAGATATGATACAGTAACACAACTGATATTTTAGTGAAATTATTCCTAGTCGAGATGAAAAATGACTGTATGTAACTCAAAATTAACTTCAATTTGGTGACATATTTCAGATTGACGTCATCATAGCATCGAATACATTCAGAATTCATCGATTCTGTGGGTAAAACGCAAAGTGCAAATTGACTTCGAACATATCCTCGGAGTCCCAGTATGAAAAAAAGATAGTAAATAGGTGAAATGTGTATCCATTGTCATTCACTATTGGTTTTCACCTCTGAGTTGAAAATGGAATTCGATTACATAATATCGAATCACAGATCAATCATGAAAAAATTGTATAT
Source organism: Gonioctena quinquepunctata (assembly GCA_018342105.1). Taxonomy (NCBI): domain Eukaryota; kingdom Metazoa; phylum Arthropoda; class Insecta; order Coleoptera; family Chrysomelidae; genus Gonioctena; species Gonioctena quinquepunctata. Next base: position 17,334 of record JAFIRS010002676.1, on the reverse strand, counting down.
TCTGTAACAAGGTTTGGATGAAATAATTCGATACGAGTAGGAAATCGAGTTTCGAATTTTTCCATTCTAAACGAACAACATATTCTGCTACCACGATATTATTTATATTCACAATATCATATCTGATTTTCGAAAAATTAAATATTGAATGGAACTTTTTGATTTGATTCCGTTCCTTACATTACTTGAATTGAAAAAATGATAGAAAATGAAAATATACATATTACAGAGGAAATGTCGTATGGACGGAGCATAATTCTGTTTTCCTTACGTGATGATGAGTCTCCAAATCGAATTATAGTCCGGTCAATTTAGACCAAAAAATGAGAGTGAAGTTACATAAAGTCCTAACAAGGTGAATTTTTGTGAAGTTGTTCAAAACATAATTACAAACAATGTCTGGAAGTTCCCCATCATTCCCCTGTAAGGAAAAAATTTAATTCAAGGTCAAAGGTCAGAAAAATGAGTTTTTCGCGATTTTCAGCAAAACGGTAAGATTAATCATAAAAGTACCTCAGACAAAAATTGTAGATCATAAAATTATCTATAAAATAAGGTACCAATACTTTTTTTCTTACGAGCCACCGTTTCTGAGATATAACGATTCTAAAAGTTATAAAAGTTGTTATCGTCATAATATGCATGAGTACGCCACGTATATACATCTAGAGTTGTAAAATTTTATATAATATATATATATATATATATATATATATATATTGTTCCAACGCATGAGTATTACTGCAGCATTTCAAGATGAAATTGAAAAATATTTTGAATATGAATTAGCTCCCTACCCTTTATCGTTATTTGAAGACATCGGGATGCGTAAAACACAGAAATCTACCATTTACGATTGTTTTGAAAAATAAATATTGATATTAACAACACTAATGCGACATACATCATTGACGGAGGATTCTTACTACACCGCGTTGTGTGGGATAGCGAAGAAACATTCAACGTTATCTTAGATAAATACGTTCAATATGTACGTAGACATTTTGGTTCCAGAGTTACTGTCGTATTTGATGGCTATGATGATTGCAAGAGAAATATCAAAGCTGCAGAACAACGTCGTCGAACTTTAGCAACATCTTCATCTTCTGACATTTTATTTGATGAACTTATGACAGTCCCAACCAGTCAACAGAAATTTCTTACTAATACCCACAACAAGTCTCGGTTCATTTCAATGTTGAAAGAAAAGTTTACGGCTGAAAATATATTGGTAAAACAAGCTAATAATGATGCTGATGTATTGATTATTGAAACAGCAATAGAGCAATTCAATTTGACAAATACAACTATTGTTGTTGGTGAAGATGTTGACTTACTTGTATTACTCACTGCTCGAACGCCAACTGAAAAAACTATTTTTTTCTTAAAACCAGGAAAAGCTCAGCATCAATCAGCTATATATTCATCAAAAAGTTTATTTACTTTTGTAAAGTGTAAAGATCATGTACTATTTTTACACGCAATAACTGGCTGTGATACGACATCTGCATTTTACAGGAGGGGTAAAACAGCAGTTTTCAAAATGTTTGAAAAACAAGATTTAATTCAATGTACTGAAGTTTTTAAAAAAGTGATTCAACTCAACAAGAAGTTATTACCAACGGCATCCGCTTTCTTCTTTCTATGTACGGAGCTCCTAAAAAAACTACCTGTTTAGATAAACATCGATATGCATGTTTCGTTAAAAATACTAAAAATAAAAAACAAGTTCAATTAGCTTGTCTTCCTCCAACCTCAGTTGCTGCTCACCAACATCTTCTTCGAGTATATTACCAAGTTCAAGTGTGGCTTGGTTATCAGCTAGACCCTACAGACTGGGGTTGGAAGTTGGTCAACAATATATTAGAGCCAGTTCAAACTTTACTTCCACCTGCGCCGGAAAAACTGCTGAACACTATTTTTTGCAACTGCAAAAAGGGATGCAGTGCTAAATGTGTTTGCAAAAAAGTCGGTCTGTCTTGTTCTTTGGCATGCACAAATTGTCAAGGCCGGTCGTGCTCTAATATTGAATCACAAACAATGGAGGATTCGTTTGACTCCGACGAAGTATCATGCGATACATCGCTATTGACGCAATTTACTTGCATCCAAAATGAAGATGAAGAAGAAGCAGGAGAAGAAGAACAAGAAGAAGATCAAGAAGAAGAACAAGAATTTGAAACTTACGAATAAGACGAATAAACTTCAACACTTTTTTTTCATTTACATCGCTTTTATCTTTCCCAATCTTTGAAAATTTCCGTTATTTTGCAATAGTTTTACATTAAACAGGATCACAACTGACCCGTGGAGTAGGCCTACTGGGGAAACCACGTTAACAAAAACGCGCTAAGTACACTACCTCATAGGTGGCGTGGAAACGTGTGCATATTATGACGATAACAACTTTTATAACTTTTAGAATCGTTATATCTCAGAAACGGTGGCTCGTAAGAAAAAAAGTATTGATACTCTTTTTATAGATAATTTTATGATCTACAATTTTTGTCGAAAGTACTTTTATGATAAAACTTACCGTTTTGCTGAAAATCGCGAAAAACTCATTTTTTTGACCTTTGACCTTGAATTAAATTTTTTCCTTACAGGGGAATGATGGGGAACTTCTAGACATTGTTTGTTATTATGTTTTGAACAGTTTCACAGAAATTCAGCTTGTTGGGACTTTATGTAACTTCGAATGTCTAAATTGACCGGACTATTACATTTGGAGTTGAAGGAAAAGTGTAAGGAACTCCGTTCCTGACAAGGGTGCCTCGACCGAACATGATTTTATCTGTAAAAACCTTTGATTTCTCAGCTACATACTTTAAAAAAGATCGTTTAAAAAAAATGTATTTCGAAATATCAATATTTTACATTTGACGTTGCTTCTAGGATTTGATATACTTTCCAGTTAGTCGAGGATTCAATTTTTTTTAATAAATCACAGAAAAATGCAATTAAAATATTTTCGGAAAAGGAATCCGTTTTCTTTTCTTGTTGCCAATCCCTCAAGACTACCCAATACTTTTCGTATTTATTTTTCGATTTTTGCGGCAGCAGTTTCTTGCTTATATTATATGCATTATTGCTGATTTCTGGTGCAGTATTATGAAATTATATACCTGATTCACTCATTATTTTATTTAGTCCGAAACTTGTCTGAAAATAATTATAACGACGCCGCCATTTACATCTGACTCTGACAGTTTTGGAATCCATGACAATCTATGTCATTCATTTCGATTACGGAATATTCATTGTGTACCTCGTTTGAGAATGGAAATACATACAAAACACATGAGAAGCAAGTGTTTCAGAATGAATATTCTAATTCGGGAGTGAGAATTTCAACATTATATCATTAAAAATTATTTCGGAATTATTACATTCACAAATGGTCGTGGAGAAAATCCATAAACCTAGTAAATACGAAATTGTGACTTTCGATATATTTCCAGTTGATTCACTGATTCTCAGAAATAACGATTAGGCCAGTAAATATAGACAATCAATTCACATTCATTTCAAACTTTTCAAACTTCAATGGTATGTTTGATGAAAACAAACTATATAATTTTGCAGAAGTCTACGATGAACGGATTATTGTTTTAATTGCAAAAAACGTTGTCATGCTTTATTTTTGCACTGAAAATTGCAAAAGTTTTGCAAACTAGGCATACCGATAGTAATGATGTTTTACAACATGCATCAAGTTTGCGACCCATCAAAAGTTACGGAACCTTGTTTTTGTCATTTGTATAAGTTTTTCATGGTAATTTGTTGAAAAAAATTACTGCAAATTGGATAAATGAACGGAAAAAAATAGTTTATCATATTCACGTACATTTAAAACCATTTCTGAAAAATGCATCAATTATTTATCAAACTTTTTTATCGACGCTGCCATTTTCAATAGACACAAGCATTGGAAAAATTACAAGTTTGGTTGCAAATAAAGAAGATATCGGTCTCAGTGGATATGTAACTTGGCAAACTCATACGAAAAATGGAACCTATTTATTCACTAATATAATTTTTTTGCAATTACTGAAATAATTTAAAAATTTCTGCAAATTGCAGTTATAACTACGACTAATATTTCAGGTGACTCAAGAGATTTGCAACCGTCATTGTTCAACGGTTTTTTTATATAATTGATTTGTTCGTTTTTTATAATTTGGCCATGAATGGTAAACATTGTGCAAATAGATTTAAGATATACAGGAAGTAACCAAACAAGTCCGAAATATTTTAGGAGATGATTACATGTCAAAAATTAAAGGAGGTCTTTCATGTAAACAAGAGCTCTTAGGCCTTCCCTTGAAAAGTTACACGCTTTCAAAAATGAGAAGAAAAATAAAAAAAAATCTTGAAATTGCTTAAGAGTTGAAGGAATGGCATTTTGTGAGCATGTTCTACTAATAAAAAAGATTCCTATGAATATTTTTCAATTTTGTTGTGAACCCCTATTCCATTTTTTACCAAAACTTTTTATCGAAACAGAATTTCTCAATTTAAAAATATGCGTTGAGAAGAACGATTCATTGCAAAAAAAAAACTTCTGTGTTGTGTCCGTAAAAGCAATAGTTTCCTAGTAAAATACAACACTGTGCATGAACGGAACTTATGTAAATGGAATCCAAAAAATCTAGTGGGTGGCTGTCATGTTTTGTTTGCACAACTTGTGACTTCAATCGTAGTATTTTAGAATCGAAAAAATCTAGTAGGTGGCAGTCAAGTCGCTTTGATTTCTATGTGGTAGTTGAAAGTTTAATTGTGTCTTTGAATCTTCAATATGAATGATTACATTAACGCTGAAATGGATAATATGCATTTTATGTATGGTCGTGCCAATGGAAATTCTTTGGAAGCTAGACGGCTCTATGCAGACATGTATCCTCAGCGCGTGACACCCTATCACACAATTTTTCAACATATTCACCACCGTCTCTGTGAAAGAGGGACTTTTCAAAAACGAACAACTGATTGTGATGAGACGAAGACTTGATTCCTGTCTAATGGTTGGAGGTGGTCATTTCGAGCAGTTTCTATAACTCCGTTCCGTTTGATTTTGTTGCCTTTTTATATTTATCAAAACAAAACATGGTATCAAAACAAAACATGGTACAAGTACATGCCTACATTAAAAACTAAAACAAGCCGAATAATTCTAAAATACTACGATTGAAGTCATGAGTTGTGCAAACAAAACGTGACAGCCACCTACTAGATTTTTTCGATTCCATTTACAGAAGATCCGTGCTTGCACAATGTTGTATTTTATTTTTTTTATAGGAAACTATTGTTTGTACGGATATAAACAGAATTCAAAAAAGTTTTGCAATGAATCGTTTTTTCAACCCATTTTTTCAAATTGAGGAATTTTGTTTCGATAAAAAGTTCTTGTAAAAAATTACATATAGGGTGTTCCAAATTAAGTCGGCACCATTGCCAGCTCCGTTATTATTGATGCTACGATTTCGGTTGAATGGGCAAACTGGTAGCATTTTCAGTGGCCTTCTCGATGCCGAAAAAAATTGACAGTCGCGTTGTCATAATATTTCATAAAATGATATTTTTTTCACTATAACACCCTATATTTTTTTATCTATTTCGATTTGTAATAACATTCTCAACAACAAAGCTCATATCAGTTTTCTTCCTAAAGTGGAAAATGAGCGACTTATTTAGAAATATTTATTTCTTTCACTAGTACAAAAAATTTCTTTGTTTTGGCGACATGATGATCACGGGTTTCACGAGTTCACATCCCATCGCAATTTTTTCTTTCGACTGTCTTATTTTGCTATTAGTAACAAAATATTGTCATTCGTATAAGTACAAAAAATGGGTGTTTGGACAATCATGAGGTTTTATTCGCCAAAACAAAGAAATTTTTTGTACTAGTGAAAGAAATAAATATTTCCACATAAGTCGCTCATTTTCCACTTTAGGAAGAAAAGTGATATCAGCTTTATTGTTGAAAATGTTATCACGAATCGAAATGGATGAAAAAATATAGGGTGTTCCAGTGAAAAAAATATCATTTTATGAAATATTATGACAACGCGACTGTCTTTTTTTTTTGTTTTCGGCATCGAGAAGGCCACTAAAAATGCTACCAGTTTGCCCATTCAACCGAAATCGTCGCATCAATAATAACGGAGTTGGCAATGGTGCCGACTTAATTTGGAACACCCTGTATATATGGGTTGCATATATCACCTCTTTAAAAGATCACAACAAAATCAAACAAATATTCATAGGTAGCTTTTTTATTGGTAGAAGATGACCACAAAATGCCATTTCTTCAGATCTTCAGCAATTTCAAGAAAAAAATACAAATTTTTTTCTCATTTTTGGAAACGTGTAACTTTCCAAGGGAAGGCCTGAGAGCTTTTGTTTACATGGAAGACCTCCTTTAATTTGCGACAACGAATCACCCCCTGGAAACTTTTGCACTTATTTGGTAACACCCTGTATATTAGACCGACATATGTCTTCAGTGGTCCATTTGAATACTTGATTATCCATCGCGTATATCTGTTATATTTTGTACTGGTTGATTGAAATTGCATTCGGAGTATGATAAAGGTTAAGTAATTAACCACTTTAAAATTTCAAACTAATTATTAATTTCAGAAGCACTCACTGTTTTCGATTTATCAGCGAAATAAATTTAATCTAACATTTTCGAATGAAAGAGTACAAGATTTCTCTAAATTCTGCTGAAAGACTATTGGAAGACATTAATTTTCTATCGCATTAGAAACGACATGCCATCATTCTTCATTTGAAATTTTCACTTGTCACAACATGCCTTTTTAGCAATCGAAGAGATTCTAAAACGAATAATTGATGTTCCATGGAAGAAAGGATATCAAAATGTTATCGATTGTAAATCTCGCAAGTACATAATTTTCATCATCAAACAAAAAGTTTGCTGAAAAATAAAAATAAGTGAGATTGATATTCCATCTCAAATAGAATTCTCACAGGAATGTATTTTTTCAATTGAATAAAATTATAATTTACCCTTTCACTCGACTTTCTTACTGCAATTGTTGTTACGCATGAGAAATTCCATTGAATCCGAATGAAGGACTGAAATGTCATGGACACGTAAGAATCATTGTCTTGATCAATACAAATTTTGAAAATATAGAGGGGAACAACACTGACGTAACACAGTCGTAGGTTAATCGTACTAAGGTACAGTTGTACGAGTGTTTTTCAAATCTCAATATTCCTTGAATGTTTTTGGGATTCAGAAAATTATGAAAACGTGTCGAGATATTCTCGATCTTTCATCAAACGTACGGATTTTTTTATGCAAATTCCTAATTATAATATGATGTTATGAATTCATATCGAAAACGTTAGCTTTCAATATTAAATGATTTCACCTACCGTTGACAAGCTTCTCATTGGTCGATAGTTAACTTGGTAACACAATGAATGCCGTTTAAGAGGTAAATAAAAATATTTCATTGTTCAGATAACACAGGTGTTGCAAAAAAAAATTTTTAATTCCCAATGTTCCGCATTGTAACATAGTTTGCAAATTATTTCACCGCCACCAATTGGTAAAATGAGTAGTCTGCCCGATTTGCAGAACTTTGGCTTTTTTTGGTAGAGTACAAATAGGAAAATATTTTTGTTTTGATTTTACCCTCATTTCCGTATTTCAGGAATGGTTGCAAATTTTTGTTTGGCGCAAGGGGTTGCAAATCAAAAAACTTCTCAAGAACATTATTTTAGATATCATTTCGGACTTGCAGAACTTTTGGAATTTTCATAAAAAAAATAGGATGAACAACAATTTTTTTCCCGATTTAACAAACATTTGTATTTTGTTTGATGTTTGCAGATCTTTTCCAATTTTTTCCGCGCTAATAATGTGAGAATTCATTGAATTATGATTTTCAACAGTTTCCGTTCAGGAAAAAAGGTTGCCAAATTACACTAAATACAATTTCACTCTACTGAAATTTCAAAACTTTGGTAGTTATTATGAAGTTTCTATCTACTGGCCTGAATATAAACTTGTACGAATTGAGATATAGAATGTTCTACACATCATAGCGGAATTATTCTTTCATTTAGCTGGACCATGTGATAATCATATAAAAGTATTTCAGAGACGTGAATAATGACTTGAATTTTATACATCCATGAAACTAGTTCACAAACGATACAAGGCACTCCTTATTCGCGATCGTAATTTAGGTAATTCATACGAAACAGAACTGGATTCTTTCCGGAAACCGTGTTCAGCAACTCTACTTACCAACGTATCTTTGGAGGTTTTGTGGCAAAAATCAATGAAATTTCGCACCGGCTTTCACACGTGGTGTGCATTTTATTTTCCGCAGGTTGTGGCAAATCACTGTGTATGTGGAATTGCTTTCTCGGGTTTCTTTCCGTGTATTCTGGTCCTGATTATGCCGAAATATCGTAAAATTGAATCTTTTGAAGACTAATACCAAAATTATCTGAGAGAAACACGAGAAATCAATTCAACATATTGAATCTATGGACATCTCCACAGAAAATATATACAGGATGTAATCTTACCTCTTGCACACCCATGAATGAAGAGTGTGTAATCACATGGATTTGAAAAAAAAACTGTTTATTTTTGCGAGTTTTTATTCAACTTCACATTTGTATTTTGGTATGTACGTATGATTAGTTCAAATGCACTAGAAAGGAAAAAATTATTGTTTGACCTAGCTTATTCAGTGAGTAGCAGATACAATAAAAAAAATTATTTTGCCGTTTTAGTGCATTTATATAAAAGCTTGTCTTAATTTTTGTTAATCATTTTTATTTGATTCACTATTAATTGTTAGCGGTTGTGCAAGAGGATATATATATATATATATATATATATATATATATATATATATATATATATATATATATAATGAAAAAATAATATCTTTCACAAAAAATAAATTGTGAAATCGATTATGACAAATATATACCTATTTTTTCGATCCCGATGTGTACTTGTGTAGGAATTCCTTCAAATTAGTTTTACCTGCAAAGCTCAATTTTTTTTTTTTTTATGTTCTGGTTCCCACGAAAAGGGATATCCTGTTATGTTCAGAGAACATCGTGGGAACCAAGGGAAAGAAGGCAGGAGTTGGTGTTCTTCTTAAATTTCTGGAGGTTGTATGCCTCGGGGAACACCTCCCTAGGCAATGAGTTCCAAAGCCTCGCTGTTCGTTGGATGAACGAGTCTTTGGAAAGTGATGTTCTGCAGGTCTCCAAAGTGACCACGAAGGGGTGTGATGACTGAACTTGACGGGTTAGTCTCGAAGAGACTGCCAAAGCAGGAACTATTGTTGATATTTCAGAAGAGCATCGCCCATGAAAATATCTATAAAATAGAGACAAATCGCCAACTTTTCTACGGTGTTCCAGACAAGTGAGCGAGTTTGTAAGCGAGGCATCACCGACGGAACGAATTGCCTTTTTTTGGACAGAATCCAATAGCCTCAGGATATGTTTAGGTGCCGCGCTACAAATATGGGAACAGTATTCCAGGACAGGTCGGATCTGTGCCTAATAGATCATAAGCAGCTGAGTGGGGGTGAAATAGCTCTTGGCACGAAACAAAAAACCAAGTTTTTGGGATGCACTTTTGGCAATGGACCTCACGCGATTTTCCCAAGAAAGGTTATTGCTGATGGTAATACCAAGCATCGATATGGATGACTTCAATGGTATGGTTACTCCTGACAAAGTTATGTTAGGCACAGTGAGATCGGCTTTTCTAGAGAAAAGAATGCTTGTGTTTTGTTTGCATTGAATTCTACCAAGTTATTAGATCCCCACTCGAGAATTGTTGCTAAGTCCATATTTATATTATTAACATTTCTTCCTCGTTCATTTCTGGTTTCAGGGGCTGATATAGGGGCCCTGGAAGAGGAAGCGGTATGGAGGGTACCATCATCGGCAAAGCTGTGTACTGGACATGAAGTTGCTTTCAACAGGTCGTTGATGTGAAGTAGAAATAGTGTTGGTGCGAGAATAGATCCTTGCGGAACACCAGCATTTATGAGTAGAGTGTCAGATGAAACTCCATCGACCACTACATGGAGAGACCTATTTGAGAGATAACAAGCAAGCAGAGAACAAAGCTGAGGGGGCAAGCCATAAGACGGAAGCTTGGCGAGGAGTCCCTGGTGCCAAACTCGATCGAACGCCTTGGAGATATCTAATGCCACAGCTAAGGTTCCTCCATACTTTTCAATAGATAGCTGCCATATATGTGAGACGTAAGCGAGCAAGTCACCAGTTGATCTCTGATGGCGGAAGCCATATTGCCTATCGTTGACAATTCCTGAGTCTTCCAGATATTTCATGAGCTCGATGTTGATGGCTTTTTCCATGACCTTTGAAATAATAGATAGCAGTGCGATAGGTCTGTAGTTGCTAGGTAGGGCCTTTTGCCTTTTTTAGGGACTGGCTGTACTCTTGCAATTTTCCAATTGGACGGAAATACCCCCAAATTGTAAGAGTGGTTGAACAACTTGCAAAGAACAGGTGTTAGTTCGGGGGTATATTTCTTGAGAACAATCGGCGGGATTCCGTCAGATCCACAGGCTTTGTTGGTGTTGAGACCCAGCAAAATCTTTCTGATAGTACGTTGGCGAAAGGTGATCTCGGGCATGTGACTGTCAATAGGTGTAATGTTCGGGGGTTGTTTTCCCGATGAATCCAGAGTGGAATTTCCAGCAAATAGGTGCGCAAAGATAATGGCTTTTTCCTGGGCAGTCGTTGCTAGTGTTCTATCTTCTTTGGTTAGAGGAGGAAATGAGCTGGAAGTGAAGTTTCTTCCCACAGCTTTGGCGAAAGACCAAAATGAACGGGATCCGTTAGGACATTCAGCAAGTTTTGATCTTATTCTGGCATTGTGGACATCTTTTGAGAATTCTATTGTCTCTTTGCATATGCCTCTAGCCTCGACATATGCTGCTCTGGTCTCAGGGCCCGGATTTTTCAGCCATCGATGGTATGCTGCCTGTTTGGAAGCCACAGCTCTAGAGCAGTTTCTGTTAAACCAGGTCTTATCGGATGATGTTCTTCTTTCGGTATTCGGTATGTAGGTTTGCATCCCCAACATGATGATTTCAGAAATTGTCTCAGCACATCGTGTTGGATCTACTGAAGAGAAATAAACTCTCTTCCATGGAAACGCTGAGAAAAACATACGAAGACCTTCCCAGTCGGCCGAATTGTAATGCCACATGAGACCGGGTGGTATTGTGCAGCTCGATGGTAAATGGAAAGAGCATGTTGTGGAGATGAGGGTGTGATCAGAGTTTCCAAGTGCGGCACAAACTTCTATTCTATACGGGTCAGGATTGGTGGTGAGAAAAAGATCTAGTGTATTGGCAGACTGGTTGTTGACATCAGGGATGCGGGTTGGTAGCTCGACCAGTTGTTCTAGACCATGAGTGATGGCGAAGGCCTCGGCTTGACGACCCGCATCATCTGTTTTGTTAGAGAATTTGAGTCTCCCATGATTATGGTTTCAGCTGTTGGATGGTTCTCCTGAATGTAGTCCAGTTTGAGTGATAAAAACTCAAAGCGGTCGTTATATGAAGGTTCATCAGGTGATAGGTAAAGGCAGCAGAGGAACTTAGTCAGTTTGGTATCAGATAGCTTGAACCACACCACATCAAAGTCTTTCGGTTCCAAACTCTCTTCACGCTGGCATGAAAGGTTAGCCTTAGCGTAAAGGCAGACTCCACCTTTGAACCTGAATCGAGAATGGAGTTCGTAACCAGGACAAAGCACATGGACCTTGTTGGTGGACGAGTTCACTTGTGTTTCTGTTAGAGCCAGAATATCCGGTTTTTTCGTCTGTAGGTGATGGTGGACGTCATTGATGTTCTTGTTGAGTCCGCGGATGTTGCAAAAATTAATCTTTAATGTTGGGTCCCCTCGAGTACCTCTCGCCCAGAAATCCGAATGGAGAGGTATTTTGCTTCCGGATTGTTTTACTCTAGGAGACTTCATCATTATTACTATTAGGATGCACCTGATAGTAATAATGATGAAGTGAAGTAGGTAAATAAGTCAGAAGTTTATTTTATTAATTCTTCACCTTGTGCACTCATCAGATAACATTTATTTCATTCCTCTATAGTCATTCATTACAAAACACCGTGAAACAGTAACATATTACAGTATAAACAAATTTTGTTTTATGGTAAAAAATAGTTTTTTTGCACAGGCACAATTTTGGAGAGGACAGCGTGTAATGAAACGGCGTTGATTGTTAATTACTCAAACTCAAGATTGGAATACTAAGATGAGAACTAATTAGAATACATTTTTCATCATACTTTCAACATAATACTTGTATTATGAACTGAAAAGCGTGCGAAATCTCAAGATCAAAACACGCCGTGTTTAGAGGTTACTAGGTAACAAAAACAGGTCCAACTTTCATATCAATCATGAAATAAGCTTGTGAACAACAATTGCTATATCCATGTCAAAAAGATGTGACACCAGATGTCCATAACTGATTAGATGTATTGAAATATAAGGAACATTATCCTGAAATAAAATTCATTTCTAGCATTGTTATTGAAGTTATAATGCAGGTATATTGAAAAATAGCGTATGATAGACGTGAAAAAGTGCCTCCAGAGCACTTGCAATGGTGAATGAATTGTATTCCTATTGAGAGTATGTAAGATTTGAAGGAATTTGTATTATTTTCCCTCTCCATTTTATATGCAAAAATAAAGCTCTATAATTAGGAACAAAATCTTCTGGCTGTGAATATAACTCAAAGCCAGAGAGAAGAATTTTCCAATAACGTTTTGTCTTCTACTGAAGTTTCTCATCACAATCAGATCTATGAATTATTAACTATTCCATGAACTGTGAGAAATTCCTTCGTATCTTCAGCGAACGCTTCCGACTAGTAGGCGAAGGAAAAATAAAAAGATTGGGGTTGATTTACCAAACTTTTTAAATTTTCAACAGATCAAAATTCCTTCCAAATTGTTATCCCAAAGACCACATTCCGACTTGTCTTGTGTCAAATGCAGATTGAGTGAATGAATTATTATAATGAGTGTGTTTTCAATCCGTTACCTGTAGTTCAATTAATATAAATCAGTGATGTATTTCAACACTATGCTGTTCTATAGGAGATTGGTATTTTATATATTCGAACCTAAAGTTAATATGTTGAAAATCGAATGAGAACTTGATTTGTTTGAAAATCGGATGTGGAATCATCTGGGACTGAGAGATAAACTCTAGTCACTATCTTCCATCGTTCAAGATAACCTCTTGTGGGGTATTCATGTAAAAAAGGAAAACTTTCTCAATGGAATATTGAATAGAAAGATTTATTTGTGAATTGAAAAATCCACGATAAAAATCAAGTGGATCTTTCAATTCACAGAAAAATATTTGTTTTCAATATTCAATTCAGAATATTTCCCTTCTCAACGGAATGGAAACATTCCGAAAGCTTCACAAATATCAGAGAGTTTTCTTCAAATCATTGAGGGCTGATGAGAATTTTATCTTACTGCAACCCTTAAAGAGTTTGAATTCTTTTTACAAGCTCTTATTTAGTTTCACTTGTTAGTTCGATCGTTAGTTAGTTTGGGTCAAATCTTGCAAGTGAATTTTGACCAATTTCTAGTCGTCCGATTGACTCTAAATTTGGCAGGTGTTCATAATTCCGGCGACAATGCATTATGGAGTTTTTGTTAGAGCAAAAAACGAAATGGCGGCTCCAAGATGGCGGACGAGATTTGTAATTATGGTCGGATTCGATTCAAAATTGGTATGCGGCGGTTTACGCGGTCGGAAATTTTGAATTTTTTTTGTCGAAATTTATAAATTCAAGAGGCGGCCCCGAAATAGAGGACAAGTTTTCTGATTATGGTCATATTTTATACAAAATTGGTATGTGGGGGTTTTCAGGTTCGGATATAATGAATTTTGTTGTCAAAATCTATAAATTCAAGATGGTGACTTCAGGATGGCGGACGAGTTTTGTGATTATGGTCAGATTATATACCAAATTGGTTTGTGTGAGTTTTTGGGGTCGAAGATCATGATTTCTTTCAGCTTAAAACTTACAAGAAAGAGCCCTAGTCATAACTATGCTCTATCATAAATGAACAGATTGAGGCGAACTTACCAAAGAGCAAAATAATATATTATGCAATGAGCACAAAATGATGCCCATTTTGCAAGAGTATGAAATTTGCAGCACGAGCCGAAGGCAAGTGCTGCAATTCATACGAGTGCAAAATGGCCATTTTGTTGAGAGTTGCATACTATAATTTTTCTATGACAACATATCGTTCACGTTTAATAAATGCATACATTGCAAAAACTTTGAAAGAAATAAACTGATGATATTTCATTACTCCAAATTCGCCGCTAATGGGCTTTCTATCAGAATTAAAATATAAATTGAAGAAATATGTAAATATTTTCTTTATTGCTATTTTTAATAGGTACACAGAAATGGAAGCCCATAAATGTATGTATCTAATAGAAGTTGAATGTGCAATTATTGAATATCATATTTGGAGAACTTGATTGCTGAATACTTAATTCTTTTCGAAATTGATAATTTGTCGACGTTGAAGTAGACGGCTTCTCGCGATTTTCCATTTCTAAATTCGTTGGTATGCCTGATGGTATATTCTGTATTGCATTCGCAATTTTATTTGCTATGTCAAGGTTACTTTCCTTCGATTTATCAATATATCCCTCAGCGACTGTAGTAGATTTCCAGCCACCGTGGCGTTTTAACGTGGTTATGTCACCTCCAGCCTCAACAAGAATTGTTGCGGAGGATCGGCGAAAGCAGTGCCCAGTATATAATTCGTAATTTGGCAATTTTAAATACTTGGCATTGTCTTTTCCCATAGCTCCAAACTTATCCAGACCTATTCTCTGAATGGTACACTTTCCTTTTTGATAATTAATGAAAAACCATGGACCATTAGCATTTTGGGGGCGAAGATTTGCGTATTTTTTATAAATTTCGTAGAATTTGCCAGTTACAGTAGAATTCCGTACTATTTTGGTTTTACTGTCTGGTATTGTTACTAAAACAGCTGAACCAAGATCATTGGAATGAGTAATTTTCATTTGATGTAATTCATGTCTTCTACATGCACCCATTACTCCCATAACTAATGCAACCTATAATGTAAATTAGTTCATTTAAACATATTTTTCATCAAATGGAAATATAAAACTTACTTTTGTTGCCAAATATATTTCATCTGGAGCCTGTGCAATGGAATTATCGATGTCATTTGCTGTAAAGATCTTCGACTTTTTGGGTTTGTAGCCGTTATACTGCCGCTTGAGGAATGCTTTCAGTTTCAAATATTTGGCAATATCTATATCATTATAGATACTAAGAGTCGTTCTCAGCATTGAAAACTGTGACCACAAAGTGGAACTTTTAAATTTTTCGGCTAAGTCTCCAAAATGAGCCATTGAAACGTTCTCGGCAAACTATTTTGTCTTTTGATCTACCTTCCATTCCAAAAAAAGGTTATAAGCGCGTTGATACATACTCTTCGACGTTTCCGGTGATGAATCCAGTGTTGTTACTTTCGCTGCTTCTATAATGTTCGGAAGTGTCAAATCTAAGTCAATATCACGATCAGTTTCCAATTAAATTAATAGTTTTTATAGAAAACAACTATGAAATTACACGTTACCTACTCAAACTTTGACAGAAACGATCTGCTGACATTTCATCAATTTGTCGCTGGACGTCATAATTTGACAAGCCGTAGTCGTCGTGATTCTAGAGTGAACCTAGACCTAACACGAAATATTCTATTTCGCATTTGTTGCTTAGCAACTTGCCTAGCAACCGATGCAAAAATGAAATTCTGTACAAAATGTGCTTGCTTATGATTGAAGATACGGTTATAAAATGAACATTTATCGAGGTTGTCGTAGAAAAAATAAATTATCCAATGAAAAACCTTTTCAAAGACAAGCTTTTATTCAAGCCATTTACTAAAACGTATAAAATGAGTTCAAGTCATCGCTGACAATGATTTCATTATTTTTTGTTGAATTATTTGGTTTCAAAAATCTTGTCGCGCGAATTTCAATGAAATTAATACTACAACATCTTGTTACTTTCCAACCAATCATTGTCCAATGAAATTAATTGGTAACTACTATTATGAATACTTTGTAGAAACCAAATACTTTGACAAGTTTTCACTTGTCAACCAATCACTGCCCAATCTTATTATTTGGTACCTACTTTACGTGAAACTATTAGGAGTTACTTTTGATAGGCAATTATCATGGACAGAACATACCAACCAATTCAATTTCAAATATTTGAAAAATCATTGCAGCAAACACATTTTATTACACTTATTATGTAATTTTTTCCTTGAATAATTGGGGAAAATGTAATGAACACGATTTTTATTTTACAGGAATACGTATTACGCATTATTATTTTTTTTTTTTTTTTTTGGCTTGGACATTTCGTCATTCGGCCAGACACAAGTGGAATATTATAATTGTATGATGGGATGCAGGTTGTCTTGCTCTAAGCAATACTACATCCCATATTAATTTATTTCAAGACAATCACAACATAGAATGTATCATTCACACAGTATTCTGGGTAGGCCTTGTTACTAACTCCATACGCCACCTAGGAGCAGCACTGTTAATTTGAACGCAACAGCGAATCGTCGAGGATCATCCTCGGCCCGGCTACGAAATTTAACATTTAATTCTCTCAAATTAAATGAAAAATTTCTGCCCTGGCCGAGAATCGAACTCACGACCTTTCGATCATGAGTCGGACGCTAACTTACGCATTATTGAGAATATTAATATGAGGACTAGCTGTAGAGAACTTTTCAGAGAACTGAAAATCCTGACACTATATAGCGTATACATTTTGGAGGTGTGTATATATTTCTATAATAATTGGAAAAACATTACAACGTGCTTGCCACAACATGATCATAACACTCGTTACCGCAATACGTTACAGCCCAATTCTCACTGCACTGACTTTATCAAAAAGTTTTTATTTTATCGCGTGCAAATTGTACAATAAATTGAATCCTAGAATAAAATCTGCACTAAATGTCAAAATATTCAAAAATAGACTAAAAAAAATCTAATTGAAAAGCGCTGCTACTCACTAGACGAATTTTTACTCAGCTTATTAATGATTCATTTTCAGAAGGAATTTTCCCTGATATTTTAAAAATAGCAATCATTCAACCAATTCATAAAAAAGGGGACGTTCACGATATCTCT